>CAUYRT010039627.1:0-15675 GCA_963574885.1 Lepilemur ruficaudatus | reverse complement strand
ACGAATACTTCTTAATTTACATACCATGCCTTTACTCCCTTTTAAGTGTACAATTAAATGATTATTAGTAAATTTACCAAGTTGTACAGCTAAACACATAAATCAATTTTAGAGGATTTCCTTCCCCCTATTGAAACTCCTAATACCCTTCACCAATTACATTTCAAGCATGCCCCGCCCCTCCACAGTGCTCACCACATCCCTCAGATTGGCCTACCCCCCTCTCCCTGAAACCGTACTGGACACCGCAACCATTTGTGCATCATAGTGTTAATCAGTCAGAACCAATTTGATGGCGAGTACAAGTGGGGCCCATTTTTCCTGTTTTGTGTCACCTCACTTTGAATAATGGGCTTAAGCTTAATCCAGGATAATGTAAGCGGTGTTAGTTCACTGTCGTTTCTTAAAATTGAGTAATATTCCATTGTGAACATATACCAAATTTTAATAATCCAGTCATGAATTGACGGGCACTTGGGTTGTTTCCACGACCTTGCAATAGTGAATTGTGCTGCCATAAACATTCGGGTGCAGATGTCTTTATAACAGAATTACTTATGTTCTTTTTGGTAGATGCCTAATAATACTATTGCTGGATTGAATGGTAATTCTATTTTTAGCTCTTTGAGGAATCTCCAAATTCTTTTCCACAAAGGTTGCACCAATTTGCAGTCTCACCAGCAGTGTAAGAGTGTTCCTGTTTCTCCACATCCTTGCCAGCATTTGTTGTTTTAAGATTTTTTGGTACAGGCCAATCTCACTGGGGTTAGGTGGTACCTCATTGTGGTTTTGATTTGCATTTCTCTAATGATTAGAGATGTTGAACTTTTTTTATATGTTTGCTGGCCATTATTCTGTCTTCTTTGGAAAAGTTTCTGTTCATCTCCTTTGCCCATATATAAATGGGATTGTTTGATTTTTTCTTGTTAATTCTTTTGAGTTCTAGGTAGATTCTTGTTATCAGACCTTTGCCAGAGGTGTAAAGAGCAAATATTTTCTCCCATTCTGTAGGTTGTCTATTTGCTCTAGTGATAGTTTCTTTGGCTGCACAGAAGCATTTTAATTTGATCAGATCCCATTTGTTTATTTTAGTTGCTCTATTAATTGCTTTGGGGGTCTTCTTCAATAATTCTTTGCCTAGGCCGATGTCTGAAAGGGTCTTCCCAACCTCCTCTTCTAGGATTCTTAAGGTTTCCTGCCTTAGGTTTAGGACTGTTAACCATCTTGAGTGTATTTTTGTGAGAGGTGAGAGGTAGGGATCCAGTTTCATTTTTCTGCATGTAGCTATCCAGTTTTCCCAGCACCATTTATTGAAAAGAGATTCTTTTCCTCAATGTATATTTTTGTCTGGTTTATCAAAGATTGGGTTACCAT
Source organism: Lepilemur ruficaudatus (assembly GCA_963574885.1). Lineage (NCBI taxonomy): Eukaryota > Metazoa > Chordata > Mammalia > Primates > Lepilemuridae > Lepilemur > Lepilemur ruficaudatus. The sequence continues at coordinate 14,301 of CAUYRT010039627.1, read as the reverse complement.
ATGTAGATGGTCTCATCTCTGGATTCTCAGTCCTGTTCCAAAGATCAATGCTTCTGTTCTTATGCCAGTACCAGGTTGATTTGATTATTATTGCTTTATAGTACAACTTGAAGTCTGGAAGACTGATGCCTCTCAGTTTGTTCTTGTTGCTTAAGATTGCTTTGGCTATACGAGGTCTTTTCTGGTTCCATACAAAGTGAAGAATTATTTTTTTCTAGTTCTGTAAAGAATGAAGATGGCACTTTTATGATTGTTTAGACTATGTTATATAAAGCCAAATAGCCGAAGACCACCCAGAACATATTTATGTCCAAGCTAAGTTAGGTGTTTCTGTTTGATACAATAATAGGGAATGCACAATTTTATATTTTTGCAAGTATATTGGGGGAACAAAAAGTATAACCTTCTACATTAAGCCTACATTACCTACATTAAACCAATATAGTTCTAGAAAATTTAAATCATGGGAAATTAATTTCACTATTCCTCTAACTGGAATATCTTGTTAGCATAAATATTGCATACTGATAAAATGGGGGGAGCACATAGAGTTGCTGTTAAACTAAACATAATTTGTCAAAATGATCTTCTCTTTATCACAAATATTAAATAAATTCTTATTTCAATAAGTTAATATTTTATAAATACTTTAAATGATGCAAAAACCTCAGAATTTCTTGCTTATCTTACAGCCTAGCAACAAAGCTATTAATTAAACTCATAAACTTTTTTTTTCTATCTCTTAGACACAGTTTGGTCAAAAAAAATAGTAGAAAGATAACACATTTAAGGAATAATAAATGTACACCTCTTTTAGAGAAAATGTGACAAATTTTAGAGAAAACATAGAGAAAAATGACAATTTTCATTTTCCAATAAGTCTAAGAAGTCACAAAGCAAATTGGAAAACATTTTTCCCTGAATGATAATGAAAATACAATTTTCAAAATTTGTGGATGTAGCTAAAGTAGTGCCTAGAGGAAAGTTTATAGATTTAAATGTGCATATAAGAAACAAAGAAAGACTTAATATTGTTGTTCTAAATTTTGAGAAGCTAGAAAAAACATGGCAAATTAAATGCCACTTAAGTAGAAGAAAAAACACAATAATAGGAGATAAAATTTGTTATATATAAAACAGAAAAACAATTAAGAAAAGAAATAAAGTGAAAATGGTGTCATTGATAAGGTTAATAAAATTTATAAGCCCAGAGTAAGATTGATCAAGAAAAACATAGAACAATTTGCCAATATTGAAATCAAGTTACTATAGAGGCTTATAGATAGTAAAAGGATAAAAAGTGATATTAAGGACAACTTTATTTCAACAAATTCAACAATTTTAATCAATTGCAAAAAGCCTTGAAGAATACAAATTACCAAAACTAAAATAAGAAATAGATGATATTAATATACCTATATTTATTGAAGGAATTTAATTCCTAATCAAAATAATTTTCAAAAACTTTCAACACCCAGATGGATTCATCAGTAAAATTATTCAAACATTTAAAAAGAAATAATAGCAATTCTATAAAAATACTTTCAAAAAATATTGAAGTGGGTATGAAGGCCAGCCAATCCCTGTTATCATGGAAAAATGAAATAGAAATGAAATATTACCAGTGGGATTGAAGGCAGGGAGAGGAGGGATGGTGGGAGAGAGAAAGGTTCATGACCAAGTAGGTTCTACCCAAGACCTAAAGATTGCTTATTATTTGAAAGTCAATTGGCGAAATTCATCACATTAAGAGAATAATGAGTAAAAAGCATCTTCGTTATGTAGAAAAGTTATTGACAAAATTCAACACCTTTCATGATAAAAACTCTTAGCAAATTAGCAATATAAAAGAACTCCCTTAATGAGTTAAAAATCTATTTAAAAAACCTCATATAATATTATGGCTAATATTATACTTAATGGGGCAATATCACCATAAGTTAAAATTATTTTCCCTTACTAATCCTATTCAACATCGTGCTAAAAGTACTAGCTGGTGCAAATAATGCGTGAACAAAAAAAGTAATTACATAAAGATTGTAGTGTAAAAATTGAAAGTCTTTATTATCATACGGAATCACTGTCTACTTAGAAAATATGAAGGAATCTACCAAGAAAACTACCACGAAAACCTAATTTAGCAAGATAACAAAGACCATATACAATTCCATTTATGGTTCTAAATACTAACATAGATTTATTTACTCAGGACCTATTAAACACACTCCTTTTACTTAATGGAAGTTAAAACACAGATTCATAGTAGCCAAAAATCTGAAACAACCCAAATGTCCAAGAACAAGGAAAGAAAACAAATTGTGTTTTATTCGTAACAATGGATCAATACTCAGCACAAACAACATATGATTACAGACACACGCAGCAAGGTGGATAAATCTCAAAAATATTATGTAAAAGAAAAGAAGACATGCACACAATAATGCATTCTGGGGTGATTCCTTTTATTAATATATGAACTTAGGGTCAGCTAAAATTAATCTATGGTATTAATTTTAGTGGTTGCCTCAGACGGTGGGATGGTGGTAGAAATTGGAAAGGGGTATGAGTGAACTTTAGATGATAGAAATGTTTGAGTGTTGATTATGAAGGTGTGTATAATTTCCAGAACTTGTTGAACTGAACACTTAATATTCATGCATTTTATTGTAGGTAAATTATAGTTCAATTTAAAATAGTGAATAAATTTCTGAGTTACAGATACTTTAAGTGACTCATTCAGTACCAGAACTAGAATTCATCATTCTAAGTGTGTTTTCCAGAACATTTTGAACAAATTACAAATTTATTATGCTCATTGCTGTGGAGTTTAGAATATGAAATACTAACACATATGTTAAATGGCAATATCATACTTCAAAAAATGCCAAGTGGCTGTACTTGATTAACTGTCAGATAAGAGGGTAAGTGCTTTGAATTCAGAATAAAGAGAAGTCACTGTAGGATGAAAAAGTCTGGAGTAGTTTCATGCTAAAAGAGGAGCTGGAGTTAAGCTGTGAAAGTTGAACATGTATTTGAATTGTAATCCAACATTTCAATTTTGTTACTGGTATGTATATTTTACTTGTTAAAAGCTTATCTTTGTCATTTAAATTTGTCAAAAATAAACAAATTTGTCCATCCTAGATTAAAGAGAGTTATATTATAGAAATTTAATAAACAGTAATAGACGCTGTTAAGAAAGACTCAATATGAAAGTCCTAGTCCTAGGTATTTGATATTACCTGCAAGCGACGGCAAATAGAGTGTTTACTAATGTCAAGGAAAGTAACGATGATTAAAAATGTAGGAAAAACCTGTAGGTTTTTCTTGACGTTCTGAATAGCTCGATCAAGAAAACATAAAATGCAAGTGATAAAACAGATATGAACACCTTCCGTTTGTTCAGATTCACACCATTGCACTGAGATTTCTGTACTTCTCTTTTCCTGACATCTAAATGTTATTATAGTACTAAACTTAACAACCAACTAAACACAATATTCACAAGCTGATGGATGACAGGTAGTAATTGTTGAAGCAAAGCAAACAACATGTTTTACAAGGTACAGTATCCAATTTCTTGAAGTGACAGTTTTCAGTATCTTAATAGCTAAAGGATAGTGAATTGTTCACTTCATGAGCATTTCTGGCACAAACTTTTAGAAGCAATTTTCAAGGGAGTCATCTAGGATGAATGATATGGTACTTAGTACAACACTGAAGTACAATGTTAAACAATCACCGTGTGCAGAATACGGCATGACATGACCCTAATGGCAACTTGTGTGCACGGAGAGCAAGAAAGGCTCATGTTACATGACATATGTTTTATCACTGCGGACTTCTAGCCACTGAACAGTTTTAAATGATAAAGCTGTCATTTACTTAAAAGTTTCACTTCCTATGAAGAATTTTTTAATTACTATTTTATCACTAACTAAACAAAACTTTGTATCATGGAAAAGCATGGGCGCAGTGTACAATTGAGTGAGTTCTCCATCCAGCCATATGCCTTAAACTCCCTCAGCAGGGGAACAGTGGTGCAAAAGAAGTCATTTCCCATGTTCTCCCCAGAAAGCTCTTGGCTCAAACAACTCCAGCCTCCAAGGAGAATTTGTTTAAAAGAACGTAAACTCTTAGACACAAATTCATCTTAGCTAGTAAAATATCCAATTCAGAGTGAAGGAAATCCATCTTTTCTTGTGCTAAAAGATAGTATGTTAATTTAATACTTGGTCATAGATTAACCCCCTCTTTCACTTAACTTCTAGCTTATTTGTTACACAAAAGTAAACTCCTTGCAATGCTGCTTTCTATGCAAGATGAGATACATCGCTACTTACAGAATTTGGAAATCTTTAGAAGGAGGTAATACAACTGGTTAAAAGTTGAGAATCTGGAGTAGGATGTCTAACTTTAAATTATAGGTCTGTACATATTGAGACTGAGATTTGTATCAAGGTTATTTAATCTTTTCATGCCTTCATTTCTTTAGCTTTAAAATTAAAAAATAGTAATATATGTCATGAGCTACTAAAAGAGACTAAATGCATTAGAACATATAAATCACTTTAAAAAGAAACTTTCACATAGTAAGAACTCAATAAATAATTGCCAATATTTGGATCTTTTGTCATATGTCCACAGGTTGGTGTGGAAATCAAAATTTAAGTAGTGTAGACAATAGCACTCAACCTTATCAAATGCTGATAATGTGGATTGGTCTTGCTATTTTACAATATTCAAATTGAAAAATTTAAATGGAGATGCCCTTCACAGCTGATACTAAAATTCTAAAATTAATTTTAAAACAAATCAAATTGCAAATTTATACAGAAAGAAGGGAGAAAGGGAAGAAGACCAAAATTTAGAATGTATTTCTTTTTACTTTTTTCTTTTTTTTTTCTTTTGGATACAGAGTCTCACTCTGTTGCCCAGGCTAGAGTGCAGTAGCATTAGCCTAGCTCACAGGAACCTCAAACTCCTGGGCTTGAGCAATCCTACTGCCTCAGCTTCCAGAGTTGCTACAGGCATGTTCCCCCATGCCCAACTAATCTTTTTCTATATATTTTTAGTTCTTTCTATATTTCTATATTTTCTTTCTTTCTATATTTTTAGTGGAGATGGGGTCTCGCTCTTGCTCAGGCTGGTCTCGAACTCCTGACCTTGAGCAGTCCTCCTGCCTCAGCATCCCAGAGTGCTAGGATTACAGGCATGAGCCACCACTCCTGGCCTAGAATGTATTTCTTGTCACTTGCAACCATTCGCTCTGAGAGACTAACAAATGTCACAAGAATCTGTACAGAGATTTCTTGAGAGAGTATAATGCTTTGCACCTCTTTTCAGAAGGAAAGAGGAGTTGCTAATAGAAAAAACTTTAAGAAGATGACCTAGGACAACTGAGTTCTCCTGGAAATCCCAGAGCGCACTAGATGGCTCTATGAGGGTTATCTAAAGGATGTCAATATGAGAATGTGGCTATCACCCTGAGTCAGCTGGATAGAGAGAAAACAGAAACTTGCATTTGGAAAGTGACTACCCTTCCAACAATGGCAAGGGAAAGCTTGCAGCAATGTGTTACTTATAAGTGGACCAAGCAGAAGTCAGTGTAGACCCGTTTGACCCAAGAGCACTTCTATTAGTGGATGTGAGGAAAACACTTGACAATCAGAAGCTAAGGGAAATCCCTATCCCATAAGTGTTATAATCAGAGAAATCCAGCAAGGGCCCTTCTGGAGATTTCATGACATCATCAAAGATTCCAAGACTGAGCTTCAAATATCTGCCATTTCCCAAGAGCCAGAGAAATCTTAAGATAGTTTCACTTAGGTGAGAATATATCCCCTCTCCTTCTCCTGCTCTCTCCAGGTACTCCAACTTTCAAGGCGGTCAAGAACTGCACAGATTAAATGAGTGAGTACAGCATAAAGGAGGATAATCACATCTTCTAAAAAGCCTACCAGAAAACAAGACTTAGATGTAAGAAGGTAGAGGGAAAGAATTGCTCTTAAATAAAAATTGAAGTGTGAAATATATCAGACCAAGCATTCTAATTTTGGAATAAAGACTTTATTTTGCAAACAAAATAATCCTAGGAGTCTTTATTAACTATGCCAGAAAAGTCAGGAGGCTTACCAGCATTGTCGTTTCATGACAGCAGAAAAATATTTACCCAATTGAGGAGCAGTGGGAAACAAAATTGAAGTTGTATATTGATTATATCACACTAGTTACACTTACTCAAATCTACCAGTTCCACTAATATGGAACGTATTATTTGGCATGGATAAGTGCTCCTTGGCTCCCTTTTCCTTCCTCTCCCATCCACGTAACCCTGACTTTTCTTTGGGAAATTTGCTCCTCTCCACTTCTTACCTATGTTAATTAGTGTGGAAATTAATCTGTTCTTAGCTCCAATAATATGCCATAATTGGCTTGAGCCAATCAACAGATCACATCTCACAGGTCACTGAAACACAGAGAAGGTTATGAGGAGAGAAACCTATATTCCATGAGTCTTATAGTGAGACAGACCCAGTTCATTCCTCTAGCTAACTGATGAAGAGGAAGAGTGTGGAGTGTGAAACTGCTGTAGCCACTTAGCTAACACATTGGAGAGTTTTCAACTGGGTAACTTGGGAACTGAGAATAAGATTGACCAGAGAAAGACAGACGTTGTTCGAACTACTGTATAATAGTTAAGTGAAGCCAGTCTCTTTGCTATACATTTGACTGAACCAATAAATTTTACTTCTTATTTAATTCTTATTTAACCCAATTGGTATTATTTTTGTGTGATTTGTAACATAAAATGTTTTGAAAAATAATTTGAGATTTTTTGGTACCTCTATATGTACATAATATTTTTTTCTTACCATGCATACTCTAACAGCAAGTTTAAGATATTTTTTAGCCAAATTCATACTATCAAAATTAGGGCTTAATTTCCCAAAGTTCTGCATTAGAAGGCATATGTCATAAATTATCTATTTACCACAAATAACTCCTATTATTTTAGAGTAATATCTTTTATACATTTTTAAGAATGAAAAAATTATCATTTCAGCTTTATCAATAGTCTAGCAAGAAATCAATTCTTAGAAGATAAATGAAAAGAAGTCATTTATAATAAACTAAAATTTGCCATGTTATGCTAATCAAATACCTTAAAAAGGCAAAACAAATGTATGTAGATGAAATATATTCATAAGACTATTGAGATTTGAAAGGAGAACATTCTTTAATTCTGCCTACTCTCTGTCTCTGTATATTAATACAATTATTTTATCACATTTGGCTTCCAGCCATTTCTTTCTTTTTCATTACAAATTAGCATAATTGCTAAACGTTTCTTAATTTTGAACATATTGCTTGAGCTTTAAAGTTATTTTCCTAATCATAATAAACAGCAAATTAATAATATTAATCCTCAGAAATAGCACTGGGTTTCTTTCTGCCTTATTTTCAGACCTATTTCTGACCCCCAGCTCCTACAGCGTCAGAGAAATAACACATTTTCTATTCTGCTTTGTTAACTTTTCCTTCTGTTCTGCTTTCTGAAGCAAGTGTTAGACTATAGCTTATGGTCCTTTAGGAGTAACTTCTTCCAATTTCATATATCAATAAGTAATGTTGTGTGGAGAATTTTAGCTTTTTTAAGATTAATTTATTAATTTTTACATAGACTATATTTCAATTGAAAGATATGAACAATGCGACAACCCCCCACAGTTTAATGAATCCATGAAAATGGCAATGTGCTTTTTCTTCTTCTAGCAAGGCATAAATAACAGCATTTGAGAGAGCAGATTCATAGGTTATTTACAAGGTTTACTATTTATCAGGAAACTAAAATTCCTTGGAACGTGTAAACCAAAGTGACTTATTCATACCAATATCATTAGCCTAGAAAGATAGTGTAGTGAGTTATTTACCCGTCAGGGCCCACGGAAAAGATGACATGGAGAAGGTTTGACTAAGATGTTGCTCAAGAAAATTATTTGTGAAATGAATTTTGTAAGATCATTGTAACAACTTGAACAGAAGGTTTAAAAATATATTGTTTAAATTTTCATCCTTCTGAGTATTTCAAAATTTAGGCATGAATATACATCTAAGACAAAGTTAAGGTAAATATTGGGGAACTATTTGCTCTCCTTCTCTGAAGTCAAACTCACCGATTTCTGACTAAAAATTAGCCCAGGTTCATGATTAAAGTATCAGCTGGTGGGAGCCAGAATCTTAGCTGATCTGATATTTTTGAGGTGCTTAATGATCCTGGGGCTCCTGACGTCAAAATGACTTTCAGGATCACCTAAATTAAGCCACCCCTGACAGGAGACAATCAGGTAGTTTTCACTCTTTCCAGGTTCTTTGTGACCTAAATATAAAGATTCTACAGTCGATGCCACATATTCTAATTTTGCAACTTCTAACCAAGAATATTTCAGACACATGCAACGTTCCTCATAAAAATTGAATAGATATCTAATCAAATAATTGGCTGTAACACTTTTATTAAATAAATCATATTTCCCATTTCTTCTATTATATTGATAACATAAAAAATAAAATATCAATAATAATCAAAATAAATTAAGATACACGAGGACAGTGATGGCAATTATTTATTTACTCAATATAATAGTTATTCATAATTATCTGTCATGTTGATAATCTAGTTTAATTCAAATACATAATGAAGTTGGCCTTTCCTTTCTGTATGAGAAAGATGATGATATTTAGTACCTCTATGTTTCTAGAGATGCAGGTGTGACTGTGCTTATTACTTTTAGTTATCATGAAACCATTCAACAAAATAAAATCCCAGTAAAATTGAACAGACTTTTGTAACACAAAGAAAAAAACTATAACATTATAGGTCAAAATATGAGACAACATTTTATCTTTCAGTGAAGTATAGTTATGTGTTGTTTAATGATGGGGATAAGGATACTCTCTGAGAAACACATTGCTAGGCAACTTTGTCACTGTGCAAAAATCATAGAGTATACTTATATAAAACTATTAATATTAATAGATGATGTAGCCTACTACACACCTAGGCTATATGGTACAGCCTACTGTTCTTAGGCCACAAACTTGTATAGCATGTTACTGTACTGAATACTGCAGAGAACTGTAACACATTGATAAATATTTGTGTATCTAAAAATAGCAAAAGGACAGTAAAAAGATGACATAAAAGATTAAAAATGATAAGCCTGTTTAGGGTACTTACTATGAATGGAGCTTGCAGGACTAGAAGTTGCTCTCGGTGAGTCAGTGAGTGAGAGGTGAGTGCATGTGAAGGCCTAGACATTACACTACACTGCTGTAGACTTTGTAAACACTATACACTTAGGCTTCACAAAATTTAGTAAAAAAATTATTTTTTAATAATAAATTAATCTTAGCTTACTGTAGCTTTTTTCTTTTTGTTAAACTTTTTGACTCTTTTGTAATAAAACTTAGCTTAAAATATAAACTTATTCTATACCTGTACAAAAATATTTTCTTTATTTATATTCTTATTCTGAAAGATTTTTCTATTTTTTTTTACTTTTTAAACAATTTGGTTAAAAACTAAGATATATGCACACACATTATCCTAGGCCTACACAGCGTCACAATCATCAATATCACTAATATCACTGTGTTCCACCTCCACATCTTGTCCCACTGGAAGGTCTTCAGGGGCAATAACGCACATGGAACTCACACCTCCTGTGATAACAGTGCCTTCTTCTTAAATACCTCCTGAAGGATCTGCTTAGTGTTGTTTTACAGTTAACTTTTTTTTATTAGTAGGAGAAATACACTCTAAAATAATGATAAAAAGTATAGTACACATAAACCAGTAACAGTAGTTTATTATCACTATCAAGTACTACCTACTATACATAATTGTATGTGCTATACTTTTATATGACTGGCAGGTCAGTAGGTTTGTTTACATCAGCATCACCATAAACAGGTGAGTAATGTGTTGCACTGTGATGCAACATATTGACCAAAATGTGCACGACTGTACTTAAATTTAGTGAAATGTATTTTAAGTAGAAGTTCTGATATAATTATAAAAAATGGCAAATAAGTACATCAAAAATGTCATAAATTAAATTAAAAACAAATTACCAAATTAAGAAAAATATATTTGTAATCAACAAAAGGACCAAAGTTTAAATCATCTAAAAATGAATTAATGTCCCAAGGTTTATATATATTGCAGCATGTCACAGGATTTCTGTCCCTTTTCAAGGCCCCATAAGAATCATATTGTATTTATATGACACATTCTGTTTATTCATGTAAATATACTTAACAGTACCAAACTATACACTTAAATTTATTAAAATGGTAAATATTATAAGACTCAAAAGTAAACTAATTACATATAAAAAGAAAAAAAGAAAATTCTCAGTAGTAAAATGACCAAAATATGTGATTAGCAGTTTCACAAAGAAAAAGGTAAGTAAAGAATAAATACAACATAAAAATTCTGAAATTTATAGACGACTCAGTTTCTTTTACCTAAGTATTATTGTGGTGATACAATGAAATCATATACCCAAGTGAAGCCCTTAGAACAGTGACTGACCTCTTAAAGCTGCCCATCAATGTTAGATGGTATTAGGAGCAGGACTTAGAGCTGGAATAAGAATGGAAGGAGAATAATAAAAACAAAACAAAACATATATACATTGTCATATATAAATAAGTAATATTCAAAATCATCATGCTCAGACCGGGCGCGGTGGTTCACGCCTGTAATCCTAGCAATCTGGGAGGCCGAGGCGGGCGGATTGCTCAAGGTCAGGAGTTCGAAACCAGCCTGACCAAGAGCGAGACCTTGTCTCTACTAATAATAGAAAGAAATTAATTGGCCAACTAAATATATATATAAAAAATTAGCTGGTCATGGTGGTGCATGCCTGTAGTCCCAGCTACTTGGGAGGCTGAGGCAGAAGGATCGCTTGAGCCCAGGAGTTTGAGGTTGCTGTGAGCTAGGCTGACTCCACGGCACTCACTCTAGCCCAGGCAACAGAGTGAGACTCGGTCTCAAAAAAAAAAAAAAAAAAAATCATTATGCTCAGTGAAGAAAAGTATGAGTCCTAAAACATTGCTGGAAAAGTGTAAATTTGTATAAACATCCCAGAAATGAATTTTATTTGTTTCTAAAGCCTTAAATAGACTCATCACTTTTGACCCAGTAATTCCATTACAAAAAATCAATCTTAAACAGGTATGAAATATATAGGAAATTTTTCATTCCTATTGTATTTGTATTATTAAAACATTTATAAGATAGAATTATACCCTGTTATTAATAAAAATCTTGCCTTTTACTTACTAGGTAAAGGATTTGTGCCAGTTCCTTATGGTATCTAATGCTCAACTGCAAATAACAATTTCAATAACCTCAAAATGTTATTGGAATAAATACAATACTGCACGTAAATTCTTAGTATTTTGCCCAGGGCAGAATAAGATGTTTGAGATTATTATTATTGCCAGTGTTACTATAATTACATGCTTGCAGTAGTTAGGGTTTGCTAGGCTGCACTGACAAATAGACATTCAAAATTCTGTGGCTTAGAGAAGAGAAAGTTGTTTTCTTTTTCCCTCCTGTAATACAAGTGGGAGATTCTAGTGCAGCAGCAGTTCTTTCTATAAAGTTATTGGAGGTTCAGACTGACAGAGGCTTCGCCATCTTTAATATATAGCTTCCGAGATTGCTGTTGTTTTCATCCCAATCACCTGAAAGTGATAAAGAACATGGAGGATCATCATTCAGAAAATTATGTAGCCCAGGCATAGAAGATACACAAATTATACTCTAACCACAATCCATGGGCACTTAGTATTATACTTCATTCAGCTTAGCTCTTTGTCTATAGGGAAAACATAGGGCAAATTAATCTAGTGTTGAAACTGTGGTTTTTGCCACATACTCAAACTTAATGACATTGGTCATTTGCTATATTTAATAATATTATTTCTTAAAAAATCAAAATAACTGATTAAAATAGTATTAAGTATAATTTAAAATAAAAATACATAGAAAAATAACAACAAAATAGGGTGTTAAATATGGGTGACAATTATGAAAGATTTATTTTCTGAATGGTTATAACTTTTCACATTTTAACAAGGATTATGCATTTACTTTCATAGAAAACAAATGGTTGCATGAACACACATGGAATATCCCCAGTTAGTTAATTATTCTCCTATGAACTCCAAAAATTAAAATCTTAGGGCTATTAAGGATATCTTTTTATTTTAATCTACATAATTATTTAATGAATTTTTAAATTCTGATTCTAATTATTTTAAGAGTATGTACTGTGATACACTATTTCTTAGGGGAATTTAAAAAGAAAATTTATGATGCACTGATTTTGTGTATTTTTTTATAAATCATTATCATTTTGTATATTATATTGATGTTTTTAAGAGAATGGATGGGCATTTTCATATTTGTGCATTCAACTTTTATGGAATACTTTTCTAAGAGAATCTCTCCAAGATGACAGTGATGAGCTAAGACCTCCATTTAGTCAAGAAAATTCATAAATAAATTTACAAATGTTGAAATTATTATAACATAGGTATAAAGCACTTTAGTAATCAAAAGTAATTATTAGTTAGCCTAGATTGAATAAGAGGTGTTGTAGGCATTTATGGTAATATTTGAGGCTTAGATTAAAATCTTAGTTGAATGTTTCAGGAAAAGAAAGTAGAAAAACCGTTCGGAGAGAGGCAATGACATGAAATTACATATATTAATAAATTGTACATATATGAATTATATATGTGCATATACATGTAATGCAATGAAAATTAATGCCATTTACAATGAATGGAGGAGCAAGTGTGGCTGGAACACAGTGTGTCGTGGGAAAAGATGGTGCACACATGCTGTAGTGACAGATGCATTTAGAACAAGCAGTCAGAAAATAGAAGATCAATTTTCTTGTTTGGTATGCTTAGAAGTTTAGATATTGTCCTGTATGCAAATGTTATCCAACATAGGCTTTTTTTTTTTTAAGAAGAAGATTTGGTTGATGATTAAAAATTGGAGACTGATGTGGAGAAGCAATAGAGGCACAAGTGGCATTGGGGAGCATTCTCTACAATAGCTGGGACAAATATTTTTGATGTCTTAAACCAAGTTAAGTAGACAAACACAGTGTGAAGAGAGTATTTCTAAGGGATCCTAAGGTATATAGATAGGATACACTCTGGCTTTATGTAGATATTAATGGATACAGAAAAAATGATTCTGAGGGTATTTGAATCTATTGTAGGCACTTGGATAGATGGTTGTGTCTGTAATCCAGAAATTGAATACTAGATAGAGATTATGTTCCTATTGGCCTACTAATAACCATAAATGATAGAGAGATGATAGGTAGATACACTATTAAGTTTTTTCTTCAATAGATAGTGAACATAGTTATTGCTAAGATTTACAATATTCGTACATTCACCTAGGTACATTGTTTGCATCTGCTAGGTATAAAAGTCAGCTGATACTCAAAATTAAGACTACAAAGGGGAAAACAATGCATAAACTTCAAACCCAAAGACTGTATTGGTATTTACATTTGAAACTAGAATGAGCAATTTCCATTGTCAGATTTGAGAGGTTTATTATGTTATGCTGGCTTGGGAGTACAGACAGAATTAAGAAAATTCTAAGATGCATAAGGTCTTAAGGCATAATTTGACATTATGAACTATGAAACACACTATTCCCTTTGATTTTAAGGGTTTTTTTATTTCAATAGATTTAGGGGATACAAGTGTTTTTTGTCACATGGATGACTTGTAAAATGCTGAAGTCAAGGCTTCAGCGTAGCCGCCACCAGAATAACATCGTCCTTGACAGGTAGATTTTATCCCTCGTCCCCCTACCCTCCCCCTTCTTCTATTTCCATGTCCATTACATGACTTTACAACCATATATACCCCTTGTTCAGCTTTCACTTATAAATGAGAACATGTGGTATTTGTTTTTCCATTCCTGAGATACTCCACTTAGGATAACGGTCTCCAGTTCCACTCAAGTTGCTGCAAAAGACATTATTTCATTCCTTCTTATGGCTGAGTAGTACTCCATGGTGTGTGTGTGTGTGTGTGTGTGTGTGTGTGTGTGTGTGTGTGTGTCAGATATATCACATTTTCTTTATCCACTCATCAATTGATGGGCACTTATATTCCATGCTTTTGCAATTGTGAATTTTACTGTAATATTGGGTACAGGTGCCCTTTTATAAAGTTATTTCTTTTTTC
>CAUYRT010039623.1:0-64643 GCA_963574885.1 Lepilemur ruficaudatus | reverse complement strand
CAACCCCCCCAACCCCCAAATCCCTGGTGAACACAACCACCATTTGAGCACCGTAGTGTTAATCAGTCAGTACCAATTTGATGGCGAGTACATGTAGAGCCCATTCTTCTGATCTTGTGTCACCTCACTTTGGATAATGGGTTTAAGCTCAATCCAGGATAATATAAGCGGTGCTAGCTCATTGTCTTTCTTAAAATTGAGTAATATTCCATTGTAAACATATACCAAATTTTAATAATCCACTCATGAATTGATGGGCACTTGGGTTGTTTACACATCCTTGCAATAGTGAATTGTGCCACCATAAACATTCGGGTGCAGATGTCTTTATTATAGAGTGACTTATGCTCTTTTGGGTAGATGTCTAATAATGCTATTGCTGGATTGAATGGTATTTCTATTTTTAGCTCTTTGAGGAATCTCCAAATTCTTTTCCACAAAGGTTGCACTAATTCGCAGTCCCACTAGCAGCATAAGAGTGTTCCTGTCTCTCCACATCCTTGCCAGCATTTGTTGTTTTGAGATTTTTTGATAGAGGCCAATCTCACTGGGGTTAGGTGATATCTCATTGTAGTTTTGATTTGCATTTCTTTAATGATTAGTGATGTTAACCATTCCCACTTGGAACTGGAACTAGACAAGCATGCCCACTCTCTCTTCTCCTATTCAACATAGTGCTCGAAGTCCTAGCTATAGCAATCAGGCAAGAGAGGGGTATTTAGGGCATCCAAGTGGGGGCAGATGAGATCAAACTTACTCTTCACTGATGATATGATATCTAGAAAACCCCATGGATTTGTCCAAGAGACTCCTAGATTTGATAAATGAATTCGGTAAAGTCTCAGGTTACAAAATCAATATACACAAATCAGAGGTATTCATATACGCCAATAACTGTCAAGCTGAAACTCAAATCAAAAAGGCATTAGATTCTTACAGGAGCACCAACCCTATTGTAAACTGTGCGAGTAAGGGATCTAGGCTGTGCGCAACTTACGAGAATCATCTAATGCCTGACGATCTGAGGTAGAGCTGAGGTGGTGATGCTAGTGCTGGGGAGTGGCTGCAAATACAGATTATCATTAGCAGTGAGGTTTGACTGCACAACACATGTATGGCTTGAATCAACCCGAAAGCATCCCTCCCCCTCCACCACCCCACTCTGTGGAAAAATTGTCTTCCATGAAACCAGTCCCTGGTGCCAAAAAGGTTGGAGACCACTGTCCTAGAAGACATTTCTCTGCAAGTCTACCTGCCACAATATTGCTAACCTTTTGAGTTCTAGCTTAAAAGAATTTTCCTTGGTGAGGCAGGTCTAACTCTGCTAGACAGATCTAACACCTTACATCTATATCTGTCTCCATTATGGAATCTGTGTCATTACACTGGAGTTTTTTGTTTACATGTACTGAATATCTAGAGGACTGTATCATCCCTACATCTACTGGTGTTGAGCACAATGTGGGCATACAGCAGTTCCTTAAAGAAATGTGTAGGTTTAGTGGCCAAAACAAATTAACGGCGGTTTACCTGGTGAACCTCTACATATCATCCTTGAAGACTCAAATGTTTTCTCCTCAAGAAGTCTTCTTTGTGTCACTCTTGTACCTTATATTTACTGTCACTGTTCTGCTTTCATCCCATATTGCAAGTAGCTGTTTACTGGGATGATATGTAATTGAAGTCAAGGTAAATTTTTAACTGAAAGAAAAGTGCCAGAAAATTCTCAGGATCCTCCCCCCACCCTGCAGAGGCATAAAAATCAGAGGAAAGTAATTTGGAGAGGTAAGGGCGACTTGTTAAAAATACTAATGGAAGGCAACTGAATCTTTCCTTCTGCTATTTTTCTATCTAAATTCTGTGCTTTTTACACCCAACATGAGTTCAACTTCTTTACACTATTCCTTTGCTCATGCTTTCTCCATATTGCAACGCTCTCTCCTCTTACCTCTGCACACGCAAATTGCACTGTCCTTTCTAGATCCAGATCAAATTTTACCTCTTTAGAGAAGTTCTTGCTGACCATAAAGTTTATTCCTTTAATTCTTCTAGGTCACATAATAAAATGTTGCTAGGGGTATTTTTGTAAGGATATGCTTTGGCTCTCCAACTTCATTTTATTTTTATTGTTTTCAAAAAACAGAATTTCACTCTGTTGCCTGAGTTAGAGTGCAGTGGCACACCATAGCTCACTGCAACCTCAAACTCCGGGTCTCAACGATCCTCCTGCCTCAGCCTCCCCAGTAGGCTGGGAGTAGAAGTATGCACCGCCATGCCTTGCTAATGTTTCCATTTTTTTTTTTTTTTTAGAGATGGGATCTTGCTGCTATGTGGCTCAGACTGGTCTTGAACTCCTGGCCTTAAGTGATCCTCTCACCTGGGCCTCCCAGAGTGCTAGGATTACAGGTGTGAGCCACCACAACCAGCTTTGGCTTGCCAACTTTAGATAGTAAGTTCCTTAAAGAATAGGACTAACCCTCCCTCATACTGTTTTTAAAAATTATTTTTAATTGACAAAATTGCATATATTTATTATGTACAACATGATATTTTGAAATATGTATACATTGTAGAATGGCTAAACTGAGCTAAATAGCATACACATGAGCTTACATACTTATCATTTTTCCTGGTGAGAACTCACACTAGTTTTTTAACCTCCCCAGAAATAACTGGTGGTAGTTCCTCAATTTGATAGTAAGCAAATTTGTTTGGTAGCAAACAAGGTAAAGGTTGAATGCACATGAAAAGGCACTTTCAACCCCTAAGTTCCCTCTTAGAAACACGGCCATATGAGATCCTGTAGGGAAAGAAAAATTCATGAGAAAAATTCATGACTGTCTCCAAAGACAGGGATTTAGGTCAATGTAATATTTAAGACATAAATAGTTTCTTCTGATTCTTTTTAAAGGATATGTGTAAAAAGAGAAAATGTTTCAGTTAACATTTTATTTAGGTGCTTGTCAGGTCTTATGACATTGGGAAGGACTCAACAGCCACTTGAGAAGACTTCAGAAGAAATAGAAGTTTTAATTTTTATTTGGAGAACACTAAGGTAGCTACTTTTAAAACAATGGTACATAAAAGAAAATACAGTAACTGGATATATTACCATCCCAAAGCCAGCTAACTCATAACTAGAAAATTAAACATACTTTCTTAGGCCTTACAGTTACTAAAAACAAAAAGTGGACAGGTTGGGCTAGCTATTTAACAATGAATGCTTTTATAGTAATAAATGGTGACAGCCCAAATCAAAAAAGAATGCATTACTGAGATATTATCAATTATGCTCTGTCATTACACGGCAGCTCCACCTAGTCTAAGCTTGTCAAAAAGTGTTACTGTAATCCATGAAGAAGTCTCCACCTCAGGCAAAAGGAGAAAAATGTGGAGGGCTGGCTCTGAACAGGTGTGTTAAATTGTAATGCCACTGTTGAATCACAACTCTCTTCACATTAGTTTCATATATGACAATTATTAAATACTCAGAGGTGTCAGGCGTGGATAAAGTGATCTCTCAGCAGGCACTTTAAGAACAACAAATGTAAATAAAGAGGGTGTGGATATATCTTTTTAATAGTGAGCACTACTCCATACACAAAAATAGTTATGAGAAACTTATTCTGCTCGAGTGAATATGGTATTTGGGAATCTGGGAATGTCTAATCTACTCTTCAGGTTAGCCCACTCTGATTCTACCTAATCTTAATAAGAGTGCTGATTCGCTTTATCCTATATACCTTTAACATAAATGCACCTCAGCTTTACAAGGGATCATGATGTATCAAAAGCATGTATGTGTGTATTCTGGCTTTTACAAAGTTGTGTTACCCTTAGGCAAATTACTTAACCTCTATAAACCTCAGTTTCTTCCTCAATAAAATGGGGGAAATAACTAGCTGTTAAGATTATCATAAAAACTAGAAAAGATTATTTAATTTAACATAGTGTGTGGCCCTAGCAGACACTTAACACACCTTTAATCCCTTCTTTAAGGTACTCCACCTGATTTTACTTCCCTACGTGGTCAAAGTTTGGAATTTAATACAGAGTAATAAACTGCTCAGGATTAAAGCTCATGAAGGCAGAGCTTGGATCTTTCCCCTCTATTTCAGTTCCAGTAGTGTCCAGTAAACACTGAGCCCAGGAATCAACAACTCAAATTGTCAGCCCACAGTAATCTCTCACTTCTCTGCACTGAAAAGGACTAAATCCTATGTGTATTCTTGTGTTCTTTCTTTTTTAGTATGGTAAAATCCTCGTAACATACAATACACTATTTTAAGTATACAATTAAGTGGCATTAAGTATACTCATAATATTGTACAACTGTCACCACTATATATTTCCTTAACTTTTTTTTATGATGCAAAAAGAAACTCAGTACCTTTATGTTTTCTTCTAAGAGTTTTATAGTTTTACCTCTTAAATTTAGGTCTTTGATCCATTTTGAGTTCATCTTTGTATATGGTATAAGGTAAGGGATCAATTTCACTCTTTTGCATCTGGACATACAGGTTTCCCAGCACCATTTGTGGAAGAGACTGTTCCATCCCCATTGAATGGTCCTGGCACCCTTGTTGAAAATTCAATTGACCACATATGTGAGTTTATTTCTGAGCTCTCTATTCTATTCCATTGGTCTATATGTCTGCCCTTAGGCCAGTCTCACATTGCTTTGATACTGTAGGCTTGCAGTAAGATTTGAAATCAGGAGAATGAATCCAAATTTATTCATCTCTTTCATGATTATTTTGGCTATTTGGGGTCCCTTGAAATTTCATATACATTTTACAAATGAGTTTTTCTATTTCTGCAAAAAAATGGCTTTGGGATTTTGACAGGGACTGCACTGAATCTACACATCACTTTGGCAGCAATCTAAACATCAGGTTTTCCAGGGAATGTTTCTCCACTTACTTAGGTCTTCTTAATTTCTTTCAGCAATGTTTTGTAGTTTTCAGCGTGTGAGGCTTAGGCCTCCTTGGTTAAATTTATTCCTAAGTATTTTATTCTTTTTAATGGTACTGTAAATAGAATTGTTCTCCTAATTTCCTTTTCAGATTCTTTACTGATAATGTACAGAAATACAACTGATTTTTGGAGATAGGAACTCTATTGCCCAGGCCAGAGTGCAGTGGCATCATCATAGTTCACTGCAATCTCAAATTCCTGGGCTAAAGCAATCCTCCTGCCTCAGTCTCCTGAGTAGGTGGGACTACAAGTGTGTGCTACCATACTTGGCTAACTTTTTAAATTTTTTGTAGAGACAGGGTGCCTTGTTATGTTGCTTGGGGTCCCAAATTCCTTGCCTCAAGTGATCCTCCCACCATGGCCTCCCAAAGTGCTAGGAGTACAGGCTTGAGCTACCATGCCTGGCCCAGAAATACAACTGATTTTTATGTGTTGATTTCATATCCTGCAACTTTGCTGAATTTGTTAGCACTAAAAGATTTTTGGTGTGGAATCTTTTGGGTTTTCTATGCATTAAATCATGTCAACAAATAGAAATAGTTTTATTTCTTCCTTTCCAATTTGGATGCCTTTTATTTCTTTTTCTTGCCTAATTGCCCTGGCTAGAAGTTACAGTACTACATTGAATAGCAGTGGGAGAAGTGGACATCCTTGTCTTTTTCCTGATCTTAGGGGAAAAGCTTTCAGCGGTTCACCATTGAGTATGATGTCAACTGTGGGTTTTTCATGTATGGCCTTTATCATACCAAGGAAGTTCCCTTCTATTCATAGTTTATTGTTTGTTTTTATCATGAAAAGGTATTGACAATTTTTTCTGTATCAATTGAGTCTTTTTAGTATCAGATTTATAGATTATGTTATATAATAATTTGGTATTTTTTTTCTTCTTCGAGACAGAGTCTCACTCTGTTGCCTGGGCTAGAGTGCCATGGCATCAGCCTAGTTCACAGCAACCTCAAACTCCTGGGCTCAAGCGATCCTCCTGCCTCGGCTTCCCGAGTAGCTGGGACTACAGGCATGCGCCACCATGCCCGGCTAACTTTTTTTTTCATCTATATATTTTTAGTTGGCCAATTAATTTCTTTCTATTTTTAGTAGAGATGGGGTCTCACTCTTGCTCAGGCTGGTCTCGAACTCCTGAGCTAAAATGATCTGCCCACCTTGGCCTCCCAGAGTGCTAGGATTACAGGCGTGAGCCACCGCGCCCGGCCTATATAATAACTTGAATGCGAGATATTTGCATGTACATTTCTAGTCTGTTCTTTTATCTTAATTTGCAGTCCTCATAATTCACTGGTAAAGAAATTGACTTTAATTCCTTTAATACTGAGCACATGACACTGGCCCATGGGCAAACTAGTAATTTGAGGAAAATTTTTAAATAATAAAAATTAAACAATATTTAATAATAGCTTATTATCAGTTTGAAGGCAATTGATAGTTTGTAATATTTCAGAAAGGTTATTTATATCCAGTTTGATGACTCCTACCTTGACCTGTAGGTTAGCTTTCATATCCTGTTTCTTTGTTTATTTCTAGTAAGTTAGAAAGTCCCACTAAGAGGTTACTAAGAATGGAAGCAAATGCTTGTTGGCTCTTCCAGTTACATCTGAATATTTGGATCAAGCAAGGACTCAAATGGAGGGATTTCTCATAAAATGCTACTGTGAACTTTGGCAATGAGTATATCACACTCAAAAGGTGAAATGTTGACCGTTTAACCTTGGAAGAAGTGGTGAGTAGATTCCCAAGTCATTCTTTGGTTGCTCTTACTCTAGAAAGTATTTCTTAATGTTCTGTTGCAGCTTTGGGAATTTAAGATATCCTCTATTACATATCATTGATTTATTTCACTGAAGAATGAAGAAAATTATCAAGTTTTTGGAAAGGATCAAAGTCTTGATGAGCATTGCAAATACCACAGTTCCTTTTCCTTAAAAAATCTTTATATTTTATTATCAAAATTTAAAACTGTTATTTTTAGCCCTAAAATAATAGGTTTCACATATTCAAGAATATACTGCTGAGATATAAGATTTGAAAAAGTCCTGTGCATTTTTATCATTATTATCTGTGTTATGAAAAGTTTTTCTCTCATGCCTGATTGCAAATGCTTATGCTCACATCTGTCTCTTAGATCAGAGGATCTCAAACTTTAGTGTGCATCAGAATCACCTGGAGGGCTTACTAAGACACAGACTGCTTGGTCCCACCCTCATGATTCTGATTCAGCATGTCTGGGGTGGGGTCCTAGAAACTGCATTTCTAATAGGTTCCCAGGTGACACTTTGAGATAACTGCCTTTGATAACCAGTATACTTATTTTAAGAGAAGGAACATCTTAGACTCCCTTCCATTATTTTAAATAGTCTACTAGAAAGATGTCTATTTGAAGTTGCCTAAGATATTAGCAATTTTCACTATTTTCTTTAATATCTTATCCAGGTTTGAGGGATATATTAATTACTAGGTATTCATTTTAGTAAAGCAGTGTGTTGACTGACATTCAGTTATAATTTTTTTCATCTGAATAGACATGATCTTCCTTCAGCAACCTTGCTGAACTTAAGAATTTTTGTTAACAGCTTTATTAAGATGTAATTCATATTATACAATTCACCTATTTAAAGTGTAAAATGAAATTTTTTTCCATAGTCACAGGTATTTACTACCATTACCATAGTCAATTTTAGAACACTTTCATCATCTGAAAAAGAAACCACATACACTTTTAACTACCACCCTTCTATACCCTCAACTGACCTGCCACCACTCCCTGAAGCCCTAAGCAACCACTAATATAGATTTCCCTATTTTGATCTTTCATATGAGTGGAATAATATAATACATAGTCTTTTGTGACTGGCTTATTTCAGTTAGTATAATGTTTTCAAGATTCATCCATGATGTAGCACATGTTAGAACTTCATTCCTTCTTATGGACAAATATTATTCCATTGCATGCATGTACCACATTTTGCTTATCCATTTTTCCATTGATGGGGACATGAATTGTTTTGCCTTTGTGCTACTATGAATAATGCTTCTATGAACATCCATATACAAATTTTTGCATAGACATATGCTTTCATTTCTGTTGGGTATATAACTGGTAGAATTGATGGATCATATGGTATCTCTATATTTAATCAACTGAAGAGCTGCTAACCTGTTTTCCAAAGCTGTTGCACCATTCCTGCTAGCAGTCTACTAGGGTTCAGATTCTTCACATCCTTGCCAAAACTTGTTGTTATCTCAACTTTTGATTCTACACATTAGCGAGTGTGAAGTAGTATCTTGTGGTTTTGATTTGCATTTGTCTGATGAGTAATGATGTTGAGCTTTTTTTCATGTGCTATAGCCATTTGTATATCTTCCCTGGAGAAACATCTATTCAAATCCTTTGCTTAGTTTTGGGAAAACTCTCCTAACAGAACTACTGCCTAATTAACTACTGCCTACTACTTATTAAGTAGTCTTTCTAGCTTTAGGAAGTGTTCTATATACATATATTTTAAAAGAAAGACAGTAAAACTTCCTTTTAAAGGTTGGTCTGTTTAGAAAGTTTTGCTTTAGTTTCTGTACGAAGAGATTGTTTTTGTTCTCTCTGTGTCTTGTGATAACTTATTCCTGCTTTAAAGAAACAGAAGCCTGAACCTGTATCCTGTTTGTCATCGTTAGCTTAGTAAAAAAGAATAGGTATGACAATGGTGAGATATTTAAACAGAGGAAAGGAAAAGGAGTGAACTGCTGAAAACAGTAAGACTAAGACAAAGCTTAGGGAAAAAAAGTTACACATTCTATGTAACAAAGCACAAAGCCAACAATTAATTTCCTTTACCAACAAAAAAATCTGCCATAAACTAATTAGCATACCCGCCCCCCGGGTGCTGTGGCAATGCTGTCTTTAAGTCCCAAATGAGAATGCTCTAAAATAAGCCTAGAATGTTCCTCTGGCATATTTTGTCCATGTATTCTTAGAATTACCAAAGAAATGAGAATGATGTAAACTGCCTTTGAAATCTGCCCTGATCTCCAGCATCTGGATTGTGACAAGTACTGAGCTATTGCTCATATACAAGTCAATCAGAGAGGTTAGCCTGGAAGAGAGTAATTCCTGCATCCGGAATAGAGAATTATAAATAAATTCATGTTGAATGAATAAACAAATGAACGAATGAAACAATAAATAGATTAGGAACTAAGTACCACAAAGTCTTGATTATCAGAGGTTTCTAGATTACCCATAGGAAAAAAAATAGTGCATATAAACAAATTCATCCATTTACATGTTACAAAGCATCTATTATTTGGAACCAGGCTTTAAGTAAAACTAGATTCTAAAATGTGGCCACTGTCATGCAGTGATTCTTGTTTTCTTTCTCATCCCCTTTTTGTTAATAACCCCTCATTAGAGCAAAGCACCTCATTAGAGCAAAGTGCCTCTGTGTCCAAAGCACCTAGCCCAGTGATACGTACTTGGTAGAAGCTCAATAAACATTTATAAAACCTAACTAATGATATTAATGAAAATGTCTAAGAAGTAAGTGATAGGCAGTTCTGTCAAAAACAGAGGCACATATAATGAATGTATATGTCCTAGCTAGAGATAAAACAATCAGTGATATAAAGGTTAGTTCATTCTGGACCACTGAAGAATGATTCAGAGTATAAATATGGTTCAGGCTCAGGTTTGTTAAATAACAGCTTTATACATAGGTATCTCTGGTTGCACTAATATAATGGAATCATTGAAGTGATGGATATAACTTAATCAAAGTTAAGTATAAACAGATTCAGGCCTAGGAAGCCATCCTCCAAACCTGTTCACTAATTTAATTTTAATTGCAAGCTTAAGATGAAGTCTTATTTGTAATTTTTTAAAAATAAAGGCAAATTCACAAGACAGTGTTTCTTGTCACATATTCAGCAGACACCAAATCATTTTGATCTATGCATAGTTCAAAGAAGTTTTTAAACTTAGAAAAGCTTTTCTTAGGAACTCTATTTATGACTTCAGCGGTAACTCTCATGAAGATACTCTAAAAATAAAGAGAAATCCTACCTCTTACAGTTAAATTTTAATAAAAATTTCAATTATATGGAGCCTTGGATTTTTGCTATAACCCTCATATTAAATTTTGTGCTCAGTATTAAAGGAATTAAAGTCGATTTCTTTACCAATGAATTATAGGGAATATAAATTAAGATGAATGAACTGGGAATACGCATGCAGATATTGTGCATTCATATTATTTTACAGCAAAATCTGTAAGTCTGGTACTAATGAGACTCAAGATTTAAATGGCTGAAGAATGTGTTTAGTGAATTATTGTCAATCAATGCCTCTGTTCCAGGATAAATGTAATCTTGAATGGCAATACACCTATTATTACAAATTCCTAAGTACGTACATTATTTCAAAATGTCACTGTCAACTTATAAAGTAACATATAAATATCTTTCCACCATATACCTAATTGCCTTTCCTTCAGAATAAATGAAACACTATTAAGAAAAATTATAAAGTCAACATTTTTATAGCAATAAAAGAAAATCAATGAGCATTAAAACTCTAAACTAGCTATACCACTCCAAATTTTCATATTTGTTAATGTGGATACATTAGGTTTTATACCATTGTAAGCAAATATTGTTTTTTCAAGTTACCTTATTTCATGTAAATTCTTCTAAATATTCACTTAATCATTTAACAAACATTTACTGAGTGTTGACTTTGTGCTAGGTACACTGTTAGGGGACAGAGTTATAACCACAAATATGATATGACTCTTGCTCTTAACAAACTCACAGCCTAATGGAAGACAGAGATAATAAAGTGAAGTACAATAATACAGAGTTATATTAAAATTGTCTACATGTTTCATATTTGTAATAATTAAAGAATACACTATTGCAGACACTTATTATACTCAGAAGCTCTTCATCATCGCTCAAAATCAAATTCTCCCTTATTCTATGGAAATCTTTTTTTAAAAATTAAAAACAATAATTTTACAAATATCTGTGAACTCAGCATGTCGATAACAAATGCTAATATTTATTTCATATTTTATCTTAAGTGTATTTTCCAAATCCAGAAATTTCTAGATTGGTCAAGTACTAATGATTACTTCAGATTATTACTTACAGTTCCTATCAGCTATATGACCTTAGACAAATTTGCTTAACTTTGACCCTCGGTTTTCTCATCTGAAAAGTGGAGATAATCATACCAATTTGTGCTAGATTATCTTCCATTTTCCCCTCAGCATCCATGCTCTACTTAGCTTTTTGCCCAGGGAGATTTTCCTGTCTTCTATTAATAGTTTCTGACTGGGTTAGGTCAATAGGAGATACTAGCAGGAGATTACAGTATGGAAGGAAAGTGAAGCTATTCCCTGATTTTCTCCCTCCTAGGTCCCCAAGGTTGGCTATATCCCTCTATCGAAAGCAGTTCTCTCCATACAGTACCTTCTCCTAGGCATTCAGGCCTAGAAATGGTAATGGCTCCCTTTAGCCTTGGGGTCAGTATTATCCCCTGTTGATTTCTGTAAATCCTATCTATGTCTTTATAAATGGTCCTCTTTTTAAACTCTTCTCAAATAACTCTGTTTGAAAGTGTCATCTATTTCTTGCCAGAACTCTGACTGATATACAACCTCATGGGTTATTTTAAGGATCACATGAGATGATGATACATGTAAAGTGCTCAGCACAGTGCCTACCTAGTACATTATAAATACTCAGTATTTATGCTTTAAATACCTACTATTTATACTAAGTATAGATTACTATTGTCATTATCAATATTGCTGTTATTATTATTTTATTTGAGATTCTATGTTTATGCTACCTATAACATCTGAATATGTTTGAGAGATCGAGAAATGTAGAATTCTGGAGATCTTTTACTAATTCTCACAGTACTTCAAAAATATATTCAAAAGCAAAATGTGTTTATTGTTAATCAATTTCAATATTTAAAAAGAGTAAGAGGATCTTAAAAGTGAGTGATAAAATCCATATAGTAGACAGGATTTCCTGGCCTGTAATTTCTTTTGTAAATATGTTTCCAAACTCATTTCTTGCAACTGACCTCCCGTCACCACCCCAAAAGTAGCAAAGTATCAGTAGTCCATAAATTTAAACAAATTATTGGGTCTTAGAGTCATGGAAAGAATGGACTGAAAGGTAAACTCAATGGCATAAAAGACCTTGGTAAATCTAGAAATGTACCTTCGTCATACTTATTTATCAATCATGACATAGTCAGGCATCAGCATTTGACAAATCACCTCATTAAAATCTGCTTAACCTTTCACCTTACCTCATCCTTTATATCTTCCTGTTGTTGGGCTGTGAAGATCTCCATTGCAGCCATGAGTCTCATCATTAACTCATCTACTGTTGTGTTACCTAACAACACATGGAGATTGACAAACTTTACTTTATATAAACTTTTTATACATAACTTCAAAATATTAAAGTTATTAAAAAATGGAAAGTTGTTCTAGAATTAATCAGAAAGGAATAACTATAGTCTAAAAAATTAGTTAAAAATATTTTCATGTTTTCATTGAAATGTTTTCATATGTTCAATAAGAGAGAGTAACTAGTATTATATATTGGCAGGTGAAATTTCAGAATAGTTAGATTTGAGGAACAGTCTCTTAAGAAGGATTTTTAGCACTATAAAGAAGAATGTCCAAGTCATGAGCTTCAAAACAATTCTTTTTAACTATGAGAACATGTCCACTTAATAACACGTGAAACAACTGTTTATATGTCAGTGGTTAGCACTTTACATGTGTTATCTAATTTAACCTGTACAACAGTTCTGTGAAGGGATTATTATGATTTTGACTTTAAAGAGAAAGAAAATGAGCCTTAGATAGCTCAATCAATTTGCCCGATCAAAGTCAAGCTGGTTAAATGGTGGGGCCAAAATTTGAAATCAGAGCAGGCTCACTTGAAGCCTATCCTCTTTGTCTCCTCCTCAGTACACTGCTTTTACTTAGAATTATCTCCTATCTCTTGGAGATAGGAGATACTTTTGTTTCACTAGAAACAAACAGTAATTCAATTTATGAAAATATTTGATTCCTTTTTTTTCCCCAATTGATATGTTTTCCTTTCAGCTGCTTTCAAATGACTATACTATAATCTTTATGAAGACGGTATTTAAAATGTTTGATTTTCTTTAATGTAATTTTATTCCTTGTTCAAGTCCATAACAAACATACAGCACATATACACCATTTCCCAAAAGCACTACATCCTTGTTACTTGCGTTGGATGTATTACAAGAGAGAAATTCATAAGGATACATAAATATATGACAATTCTTCTCTTAAACCTACAGGCAAAGTTAGTTTTTCTCCAGGACTTGAGAAGGAGTCTTCCTATCTCATTAATGAAATGGCTGCCAATGGGACAATAAAGAGCAAGCATCCTTGCTGGAGTTTTTCCAGCAGGCTTCACTAGCATGATCTTTCAATGGCCCTTTTCCTAGTTTTTCTTATGACCATTGGCAAGCATGGGGTTAAGGAACATCTGCGGTCCTTAGAAAAAGAAATGATCTAATTTGTTCACATCAGCACTATGCTCTCAATAAATGAGCTATAGGACAAATGTTATCTTGTCACTAAGGAAACAGAACTGGTTTTGTAGTCAGAGTAACAACCCTAGTTCCATTACTTATAAGCAATATGACCTAGCACCTATAAATTGTCTAGTATATGACAAAGGCTTTAATAAACATTTGTTTAATAAAGAAATAAATAAGTGAATAAGTAGACTGTAGCTCTCTAAAGATCAATTTTCTTATTTTAAAAATGGAGATAATGGCTGGACATGGTAGCTCACACCTATAATCCTAGCACTCTGGGAGGAAGAGGCGGGAGGATCACTCAAGGTCAGGAGTTCAAAACCAACCTGAGCAAGAGCGAGACCCCGTCTCTACTAAAAAAATAGAAAGAAATTAATTGGCCAACTAAAAATATATGGAAAAAATTAGCCAGACATGGTGGCACATGCCTGTAGTCCCAGCTACTCGGGAGGCTGAGGCAGAAGGATCATTTGAGCCCAGGAGTTGAGGTTGCTATGAGCTAGGCTGACGCCAAGGCACTCTAGCCCGGGCAAAAGAGTGAGACTCTGTGTCAAAAATAAAATAAAATAAAATAAAAAAAAATGGAGATAATACTAGTTCTGTAATGTTCTTGGAAGGAGTAGAGATAATGTAAAGTACCTGGTACAAAGCACACACACAATTACTGGTCATTATTATTAATAGATATGATAGATGGCAAAAGAAGTTTAAGAGTACCTTCAAGGTAGATTTTATTATTAGATAAGTCCTGGGTTTCCATATCTCATTTGCAAACTGTAGTAATTAAGACTCAGAGCATAGGAGATAAATACTTTATGGAGTGTACTGAAATCATCAGTGGGAAAATACTATACTTGTATAGTGACTAAATATTGGTCATTAATTTTCAGGCTTAAGCCACTGCTCATCAGCTACACTTCAGCCCTAACTGCAAGGACCCACTGCCAAACTGGACTTGTAAGTACTTTATACTTAAATCGTTGATGATCTAAGACAGAGAAAAGGTACAAGTTAATGTTAATGAAGTTCAGGGCAAACTCACTCTTCACAGCCAATTGCAGTTCTCAAACTTTTTAATGTCAGGACTACTCTACACTCTTAAAAACAACTGAGACGCTCAAAGAACTTTTGTTTATGTAGGTTATAGATATCAACATTTATTGTATTAGAAATTAAAATTGAAATATTTAAACAATACATTTAAATGCAACAATAAACCCATTACATTAATGTAAATATTATATTTTTACAAAAAAATGACTATTTTCCAAAAGAAAAAGTTTAGCCAAAAGAGTGGTATTTTTATAACATTTCTGCAAATCTCTGTAACGTCTTAATAGAAAACAACTGTAGGCCGGGCACGGTGGCTCACGCCTGTAATCCTAGCACTCTGGGAGGCCGAGACGGGAGGATCGCTCAAGATCAGGAGTTCAAAACCAGCCTGAGCAAGAGTGAGACCTCATCTCTACTATAAATAGAAAGAAATTAATTGGCCAACTAAAAATATATAGAAAAAATTAGCCAGGCATGGTGGCCCATGCCTGTAGTCCCAGCTACTTGGGAGGCTGAGGCAGTAGGATCACTTGAGCCCAGGAGTTTGAGGTTGCTGTGAGCTAGGCTGATGCCACGGGACTCTAGCCCGGGCAACAGAGTGAGATTCTGTTTCAAAAAAAAAAAAAAAAAGAAACAAAACAAAACAAAACTGTATTCTCATATCTACTTCTACCCTAAACTAGTTATACTATGTTGTAGTGGTTGAAATTTATGAAGAAAATCTGGCCTTAAAAAGATAGATAGTTGGAAAAGGGAGAAGTATTTTGATAGATGATTATGGACATTCTTCTTTGATGCTACACTCAAGCTGACAAGTAGAAGTTTCTTCAAATTAGATACACGTGGAATCTGAAACCATATCAATTAATTTTTGGTACTTTGTTAATTAAAATCCACTGCCCTTTAAATGGATCTTTTAACTGTTTATGATTTTATAGCATCATGCATTAGTCATTTGGAAAACACTGGTTCACTCAGAAGAGTTATGTATTTCTTCTGAATATTGACACATTTCAATATATGATATAAAAAATCACATTTGTTAATATCACCACTGATGTCATCAAAAAAGTAAGCTGTCAATCTGAAGGTGCAGGACATAAGTTTTTGCTTGAAAACTTATATTTTATCATTGACAACAAAGTATCACTTTTTTTACTTGAAAATGACAGATTCACTTTGCTTGTTTTGGAGAAAATGACTGCCAAATACCGAGGTAACACAAGCAAGGTTTGTCAGTCCTATTTTCAAGTAAAAATGATTTCTGTGAAAAAAAAAAAAAAGAAAAAAAAAGAACTAGTTTAGCTCAAGCAACCACCAAGTGCTTTTGAGACAACCAGTATATGTCAGTACACAGCAAAGTGCTTTATTCATCCCTCCCACTGCGTCACGAAAACTATTAAAAGAGTTAAAATTTAATAAAAGCAATAATTTTTACTGCTTCATCAGGGACATTTTAAATAGCTTTTCTTTTTTAACTCCAAGCACATGGCAGTGAAGAATATGACAACTAGTACAGTTTTATGTGACGACCTCGATTTGTGCTAAGGCAGTGGTCTCCAACCTTTTTGACACCAGGGACTGGTTTCATGGAAGACAATTTTTCCACGGATGGTGGGGGCGGCTGAGGATAGTTTCAGGATGCTTCAAGCGCATTCCATTGATTGTGCAGTCAAACCTTTCTGCTAGTGATAATCTGTATTGGCAGCTGCTCCCCAGTGCTAGCATCACCACCTCAGCTCCATCTCAGATCATCAGGCATTACATTCTCATAAGGAGTACGCAACCTAGATCCCTCACATGTGTAGTTTACAGGTTTTGCAATCCTATGAGAATCTAATGCTGCCACTGATTTGACAAGAGATGGAGCTTATGTGGTGATGTGAGTGATGTGGAGCAGCTGTAAATACTGATGAAGCTTTGCTTTCTGGCCTGCTGCTCATCTCCTGCTGTGCGCCTGGTTCCTAACAGACCATGGACCAGACCATGGCCTGGGGGTTGGGGACCACAGTACTAAGGTACCAACAGTTTTACAAATTATTGCTTTTGACCCACTAGTGAAAATGTCAATAAAGTAAAAAAGGCAATAAAAAGGTCTTATTACAATTACGAAAATAATTTTGACCTTATGGATCCCCTGAAAGGGTCTACGGTACCTCTGGAATTTATGGACCACATTTTGAGAACTGCTAGCTATTGCAATATTGCCTCTGACAGGGAAAGCAGGAATGAAGTATTATCTTCATTATTCATTTACCGTATGCAAATCAGTTCCCCCATAGGTCTTTTTTAAACATGTTTATGAAACTGAATGCTCTAGTTATAAACAAAACATAAGATACCAGACATTTGGTTTGTTTGGGTTTTAAAGATATTAGAATTTATACACTTCCTCTCCTCCATCAGACCTAAATGGGGACAGAAATTAAGTATCCCAGACACAGCTTTAGCTTGGAGTACTTGAAAAACCTTTTTCCCAGTGGCACAGAGAAGACAAGACTGTTTTCAATAAACACTAATTCTTGGAGTGCATTAGTAACAATAAAAAATTAAAAAATCATTCACTTATTTTTTTGGTGAAGTGTACACTGTGGTTAAAAATCACAGGTATCCTAGACATGGAACCACACAAATAAGGAGAAACAAATGTCACTGTGAACAATTCAATCTACAGTATACAGTGACTGGATTTTTCATGTAACTAGAGACAAGCATTTCTTTCAACTATTGCTATAATCAACATTATAGCAATAAATCAATATAAATGAGAAACGTCATATTTGACAACTGACTATGACCTAATTGCTTATTTAGAGAATTTGGCAATTCTGAACATTTAACTTGAATATCCTATGTTCCAAGGGATGTGAAATTTTATTAGAGATGTTTCTGTTAGAAACATGTAGAATATTTTATTTTTATAGCACTTATACTTTTTGAAGATGTTCTTTAAGATATTTTATATTTTAAAATGCAAAGACATTCACCAATAGAAAGAAATATAGTTAACTTTGATGGCAAAAACTATAAAGTTATCAAATACACAGAAGGTTTTACTATCTTTTCAACATGTACTTTACCTTGTATCACATTTAACACTTCATTAGATGATCGCTTTCCCATAATAATCAGGAAAAGTGGAAACTGATCTGTTTTTTGAGTCCGAATGGTTTGTGCAACAACACTGCCAAAATGTCTATTGCACATCGTCAGAAATCTAAAACGAGACAAAATCCAAAGTAAATTTTATTTCAGAGTTTAATAAATTTACTAGTACCCCAACAAAAACATATTTTATTAGTTATGTTAAAATGAGATAATCTGCCTTAAAGCAATATGCAAGATCTTGCTATATTGCATTTTCAGCTAAATCTTAAATGATACAGAAATGATTATCATATAGAAAAGCAGGAAGCATGTCCCAAATGCTATCTGGGCTGACAGCATAGGATTCATAATCTTAAACACTGCGAGGTGTGTTACCCTTAAACTATGAAGAAAACAAACTAAAGAATTTCAGGAGGAGAGAATTTCTTAAATAGAACAAATAATATAGCATGGTACAAAGATAAATTGACTAACATCATCCTAAAAAACAGAATTTAGTAACATTTTTTACAAGTTTTTAGAATCCAGAACTGTACTTTAGAATAGTGTTTTCATAAGTAGTAGTAGGTCTTCTAGTTTCATACTTAGTATGAGATAAAAATAATAATTCTAAGCTTTTGACCAAAAAAAAAAGCTCAGAGATATTAGCATACTGAAGTCTAGCATTAGTATTCTTAACACGATCTGGAATAAATGAAAAAACTGATAAAGCTTTTCTCTTCTATTAGAGGACTGTTTGAAATTAGCATTTCTTTCAAGAGAAAAGGGTAGCTTATGATATGTTTTCAGATCTGATGGTAAAAAGTAAATGTCATAATAATAATGAATTATGAAAGACCAAATGCAAATATAGAATGCTTTAATAAGATCCAATTTAATAAAGTCTGTAAAAATAATGGACTTTTAATAACACAGGTCACAAAAGGCAAAACAGTGGAAATTCTAGGGACTAGCCACTGGTACTAGCTTATTAATTCTTAATTATGTTCATGAAAGGCAACTTAAATCGTGTGTTTTCTTATGCCTTATGATAATATTTTAGGTAACAACTCCTCTGAAATGCATGTTCTGGCTGATGAGCAAAGTCCTGTCATCACATGCATTAGAAGGTAAATCTATTTGAAAAGATAAACGACATTAAAATGTCATGTGCTCAGATTCATTTGATATCCAAATTCAAAACAGAATCAAATCTCTTAATTTTTAAAGCCAATATATTTTCTGTAGAAATTCATCTCAGAAATTTAGGCTGAATCCTCCATAAAACCTGTGCTGTGACTATAGAAAGTAGGGCTTGTTAAGGGCTACTGGAATTACTGGCAGGAGTATGAAGACCAAGTTAGCACCACTGCAGTAAATTCACTTGGAGGCAAGTTCACATATTCATTTACAGCAGCAATAACCAGACCTCATGGCAATGATATGACAAGGCCTTAAGACATCCATTGTTGCCCACGACACAGTGCCATCATGAAAATTCAAATCTTCACATTCCATACCTATTATGGGATAAAAGGTGGTCAAGCAGCCTAAGTTTCCATACTAAATTTCACATCCACATAGCTTTAACTCATCGATGGAAATGTGTAGATCAGGAGACTAAAAAGTTAGGATCTCATTTTTCTTTGTGCTTTTTTTAAATATTTGAAGTCAGTCTTGACCTTGACATAATCATTGGCAACCTCTAAAATTAAGATGTCAAAAGACAGTTGGAATGACATTTTCCACAAATGGGAATAAGTCTTTCTTGCTTTCATACCAATGGATTAAGTGGATACCACACAGTAGATGCCCATTGCAGCACCAGCTTTACAAGTGATATTAAATACAAGATACCCCTCAAAAAAGGAAAGAAGAAAGAGAGAGAGAAGGGGAGAGAAAACAAGCAAGCAAGCAAGCTGGGAGCAGTGGCTCATGTCTGTAATCCCAGCACTTTGGGAGACCAAAGTGGGAGGATTGCTTGAGGCTGGGAGTTCAAGAGTTTGAGAGTGACCTGAACAAAATAATGACACCCGGTTTCTACAAAATAATTTTTTAAAAAAAATTAGCCAAGTGCGGTGGTGCATGCCTATAGTCCCAGCTACTTGGGAAGCTGAAGCAGTAAGACTGCTTGAGCCAGGAGTTTGAGGTTGCTGTGAGCTATGATGACACCACTGTACTCTAGCCCTCGAGCCTGGGTGACAAAGCAAGACCCTGTCTCAGAACAAAAAAAACCAGAAAAGTGTGGTGGTGGGGAAGCAGGCAGGCTCAGGCTGAGTGGTTTTAAGAATTCCATTTCAAGACAGTTTTGCCTGGAAACTGTGTACTCCCAAATTCTTTCTGTGAAAATGAGCAAGAAGGAAAAATAATTATGAAAATGTAGGTATCTTGTTTGGTGTAAAATACTATAAAACACAAATTTCAAAACCACACAAAGCATATTCAAGAGAGGTACAGTCTCTGAAGGCACATAGCCATTCAATTAACTACAAAAAAAAAAACAGCAAAGTGATCAATTTCTTTACTAGTTATTTGCAAATCACTTTCATTTTTTGGAAGTAGTTGGGAAGTATGCAGGGATTACACAGCTAGCTCACAGTTTATAGTAGCTTTAAATATTTGTTCTAAACAAAGAGACTGTTACAATTTTAACTAATCTGATTAATCTTCCTAAAATGTGAATCATGTTTGAGATTTTCAAATTGTAATCATTGACAGCCTGTCAGACCAACGAACAGTACCAAATTGCAAAATTCCTACTTGTTAATTCCTTTCACTATAAGTAACAAGAATTTGAGGTAACACTTCACTACACATATATCAAATCTTTCTCATGGCTACGAGGCTCTGCTTCCTCTTTCCAAAATCATTCATAGAGCAAGATTACCACTCACAGCACACTATCAGCAGCAAAAGAATTCAGTTCAAAACATTAGAAGAAAAACAGACATGGGAAAAACAAGTCATTTTAAGAGAAAAAATATGGTTCTCATAATTGTGGTATTTTTTCCCTCTTGAACAGATAAAAGTTTGACAGTGTGTCTACTGGCAGGGACAAAGTCGTCAAGCCAATTGCACATGGCATTCATGAGAATTAGATGTTATGAAGGGATAAATAGTTTCCACAGCTATTGTATTCCTGCAATCTCAAACCCAAAGAGGGGAAGCAATGACAAACTATTCTGTAACAAGGGGAAATTGTTCTGTTTTTTTAATTATAAAAGATTTGAATAAGTCAGACAACCTATAGATTGTAGATCTATTTGAGGAGGGGAATAAGAAGTTGCCAAATGAACCCCCAAGACCAAATGCTAAAATGACAAATTTGAAAATACAAAGAATAGATGCCCTTCCTAAGGGGATAAAATGAGAGAGGAAGGGAGAGGAGGAAGAAAGAAGGGTTGAGAAAATGAATGAAATAAAATGGTTAATCACAAATCAGGTATACTTTTATATTCACCAGTTCTTGCTATTAGAAAACTGGGAAGGTAAGATAAAGTGGTTTTAATCTAAAGTTTAGAGGGAAAAATAAATAATATCTGATGGCCAGCATATATTAATCAGTAAAATTTTTGGTCTCTGAGGCATAGATCTTTTCTATCTTGCTAATAGAAACCAGGATTACTAATAAATCAGATATGGAAAAAAGTAATCTTCTTTTAATTCAAAACAGAATATAGTTTAGTTTCTTTCTAAGTCACTAACTTTTACTAAGCTGTACTCCAATATAAAATACGTATTAAATGAATCCAGCAATTTAGGGGGAGGGAGATGAAATTCCACAAACACATATTGTCTATCTACTGCATACCAGGTACTGTAAAAGGAGGCACATTTGATAAAAAGAAAAAGTGGAGGCCACAAAACTGCCAACTACGCTATTTAAGGATTCCTGGTTATTACATTTCAATGTGACTCCCATAAGTTTAAAGGAGTCTCAGCCATAAAGTGGGAATAGCATTTAAAACACTTGTCTTTATCTTTAAAACACTTGTCTTCTGCCGGGCGCAGTGGCTCACGCCTGTAATCCTAGCACTCTGGGAGGCCAAGGTGGGCGGATCGCTCCAGGTCAGGAGTTCGAAACTAGCCTGAGCAAGAGTGAGACCTCCGTCTCTACTAAAAATAGAAAGAAATTACCTGGCCAACTAAAAATATATAGAGAAAATAAGCCGGGCATGGTGGCACGTGTCTGTAGTCCCAGCTACTTGGGAGGCTGAGGCGGGAGGATTGCCTGAGCCCAGGAGTTGGAGGTTGCTGTGAGCTAGGCTGACGCCACAGCACTCTAGCCTGGACAGCAGAGTAAGACTCTGTCTAAAAAAAAAAAAACAAAAACAGAAACAAAAACCCCAAAAACGCTTGTCTTCTAGTAAGGATAAAATGAGGTAAGATATAGAAAACACTTGGACTTGAACTTATGTCTAAAATATAGTAGGCCCTTAAAATTGGTAGCTATTTTAGTATTATTAAATGTATAATGATATTTAACATTTTTATCATTATTTCTTTTTTTTTTTGAGACAGAGTCTCACTCTGTTGCCCGGGCTAAAGTGAGTGCCGTGGCATCTGCCTAGCTCATAGCAACCTCAAACTCCTGGGCTTAAGCGATCCTTCTGCCTCAGCCTCCCGGGTAGCTAGGACTACAGACATGCACCACTGTGCCCGGCTAATTTTTTCTATATATTTTTAGTTGGCCAGTTAATTTGTTTCTATTTTTAGTAGAGACGGGGTCTCACTATTGCTCAGGCTGGTTTCGAACTCCTAACCTTGAGCAA
This sequence comes from Lepilemur ruficaudatus, assembly GCA_963574885.1. Lineage (NCBI taxonomy): Eukaryota > Metazoa > Chordata > Mammalia > Primates > Lepilemuridae > Lepilemur > Lepilemur ruficaudatus. The sequence continues at coordinate 42,143 of CAUYRT010039623.1, read as the reverse complement.
TCCACCCGCCTCGGCCTCCCAGAGTGCTAGGATTACAAGCGTGAGCCACCGCGCTCGGCCCCATTTTTATCATTATTTCTTTCAGGATTAAAATGATAGTTTATACCTACAGGTCAAGGCCAACACTGAGAGATTTTTTTTTTTGCACAGTAACATATAGTATCAAAGAGTTGTTGACTAAACAAAAATTGTCACTGTTTTCATTCAGAAAATGAATGGGCAGGTATCGATATGTAGAAAATAAGAAAATATAATTATATATGCTGCAGCTGTGCAATATTACAAAATTTTAAACATTTAAAAGTGGATATAAAACTAAAATCACTATTTTATCTTAAATACATTTATATTTAATCATAATGTGGCAAAAGGTCAAAGGGGAAGCAGACACATGTGAAGGGGTGAAACATGAGGGGCATCCCTAGTTTATAACAAGCCACTCTCCCAGGAATTAATCCATTCTCTTGATCACTAATCCAGTCTCCTGAGAGCAAGAGAGATAACTCATCTACCATGAGAACAGAGGCAGAGCCCCCATGACCCAAATGCCTCCCATTAGGTTTCACCTCTTAAAGTTTCTACCTTCCAACACTGCCCCACCAATATGAGTTTTGGTGGGGACACACAAACCTTAGCATAGTCCTAAGTCTTTGGTTCAAACTGAGTTAGGAAAACAGGGTACGTGGCTAAGCTGGGAGAGACTGACTATAAAGGCAGTGATCCTCACCCTTTACTGGTCTACAAATCACCTAGGGAATTTATTTAAAAGGCATGTTCAGAGGCCAGGCTGGTGGCTCACACTGGTAAGACACAGCACTTTGAGAGGCTGAAGCAGCAGTATCACTTGAGGCTAAGAGTTTGAGACCAGGTCAGGCAATACAGCGAGACCTCTTCTCTACAAAAAGTTAAAAAAAAAATTAGATGCGTGTGGTGGTGCACACAGGTAGTCCCAGCTTTGCAGGTGGCTACAGTGTGAGGATCGTTTGAACCCAGGAGTTTGAGGCTACAGTGAGCTATGATTGTGCTACTGTATGCCAGCCAGGTGACAGAGTGAGATCCTGTGTTAAAAATAAAGTAAAAAGGCAAGTTCTTCAGCCCTATTTCCTCGGAGATTCTGATTCAATCAATGTGGGGTGAGATCCAGGAAACTATCCTTTTAAATAGACCCATAACTCCACCCTGGGTGATTGTGATGCAAGTGGTTAACAGCCAACTTTGAGAAACATTGCTTTCACGACATAGGAATGCTTTCCTTATAAGGCTTTAAGCTACCTCTGAAGATGGTTTTTAAAGAAGTCATCCAAAAAATGTTTTGGGCAATAGCAACTTCACTGGACCGTGTCTAGTCTCCCAAAGTTACCACTTTGCAAATGTTAAGTTCCCACTTACTTTATTTGTATGGGTGAGCTCCAATCTGATGTGGGACAAATAAATAAATGCCTTAAAAGTCTATGAGCTTCAGGTGATGAAGGAAAAACAAAGCAGGGAAAAGGAGGTTGCAATATAAAATAGAGTGATCAGGAAAAGTCTCGCTGAAAAGTTGACATTTCATCAAAGACTTAAAAGAGGTAAAGGAAGGAGTGAAACATGTATCTGAGGAAGGAGAATTCCATGGTGGAAATAACATCAAATAAAAAGTCTTGAAGTTGGAGAGTATCTAATGTATTTGAAAAGTAACATGGAGGTTACTATAGCTTCAGCAGAATGAAGCATAAAAAGACAAAATTGATGACTATGACTATTTCCACATGGGCGGAAGAAAAGAAAAGAAAAAATCAAAAGCCATAACAAGGTGAGAAGATAAATAATGAACAGGGGGCAATTTTCTGTATGTCAAGCCACAGAGAAAGGGCTAATATCCTTAATATATATTTTTATATATATAAGATTACATATAATTCTTACAAACCAATAAATACAAGATCAACAAACAATATATTTAATATAAAGACAGCTTCCAGAAAGGGAAAGAGTAATGCTCAAAAGCATGTGAAAAGATGCTCTAACTCATAATAAGCTAACCCCTAATTAAAGCTATACTAAAATGCCATTTTTCACCTGTCAGATTAGTAAAGATTAAAAAATTTGACATTGGCAAGGTTATAGAAAAACAATCACTACTACACATTGCTAGTAGCAGTGAAATTGGTACAATTTCTTTGTGGGCAATTTGCCAATATCTATTAAGATTTAAATGTTCTTAACCCAGAGGTTCTACATCTGGCATTTAATCTATAGATATATTTTTATGTGGAAATCACCTATGTACACAATTACTGCATGTTTGTAATAGCAGAATATTGAACATAACCCAAATGGTTATCAATAAAGTCTGGTTAAATAAAATTATAGCGTATTATGGAATTTAAAGGAAAACTTTGTAGCCATAAAATAGAAAGAGCTTTCTGTGAACTGATGTGGAATATCTTTACGATATAAAGTTAGTGGAAGAAGTCAGGTGTTAAATAGTATTTACCATTTGTGTAAAACTGGGAAAAAAATAAATATATATTAGCTTGTTTATATACAAAATAATGTGTGTCTGTGTTACCCTCTGCAGAGGCAATGTTGTAAGTTTCTTATTTATCCATCCACAAATTCATTTTCCAGGGGCTGTATAAGAGCAATTTTATGCCATGTAACATTTCTTCTGTATTCTGCCTTTTACCAATAAATACAAATTTATGAGAGTCTACTAAATATATGACAAGATAACACATGGTTGTTGTCCTTAGGATACTAAGAATATTTTGGCTTTTATAAATCAAGGCCCCCAAACAGTAAATGTAATCTGGTATATTACCAGGGCCCAGGTTTAATGGTTCACATTAAGTGCTGGAGGAATCAAAAGGGAATGGGGGCCTAGAAGTCAGGGAGAACTTTATGTTGCAAGATGGTGCTCCTGGAAGGCTGCATTCCTAGCACTTATTACCTAATGTATATTTGTTGTATGCATGGGCCAATTCACTTCAGTAACGTCTATCTCCACCATGACAGCATTGACCATACAACCTTCCTTTCCCTCTTCCAACTACTTATGAAATCAGTTTAATTCAAAGACCATCGACCATAATAATTCATGGTCTCCAGGGCTCCTTTGACTGTAATTCCATTTTCACAGGTCAGTTGGACCCTCAAAATAAACAGGTGGTCCATAAGTTCATGATTCTAAGCTTCCCTTCTGACTTTTAGCAAACTGCAGTTTTTATTAATATATAATTTCATCCTGTCACCACCACCCAATGACTGAAAATGTGACTTAGAAAAGATTTAAAACATACCAATATTAACAAACTAGAGTAAGAAAAGATTTAAAACATACCAATATTAACAAACTAGAGTAAGTGGGAATTATTGCAAGCAGCGTGGTATTGTGGGAAGAACAAAGACTTTGGAGTCAAACAAATCTGATTTTGACACTTACTATTAATAATTTTTTTCCTTTGGCTTACTCAGTCTCTCTAAGTGAGCCTCAGCTTTTTCATTTATAAAATGAAGATAATGATACCTACACTTTTGGAATTGGCCTGTGGATTAATAAATACTACTTCTCTTCCTCCCCTTTATGTGCTTCAGAGTCAAAATTGGTGCCCCCCCTTCAAAAATTAAAGGTATGGTGAAACGTTTCCTAAAATAAGTTATAGCAACAATCTCAGACTTGTATCACTGAACAAGGAGTTATCCTTAACACTGCATTTGGCACTGGATTTACTGCTATGTAACTTCTAGAGTATGCACCAGCATCTTCATGATGCCCTACTATAGAGCAGAGATTTAAAGATACATATTAATATGTGTGTGTGTGTGTGTGGATAGACTCATTTAATGTTGTCATGTTCTCTGATCTTTTCCACCGGCCAAATTTAGAGACTTTGTGATTTTATTATATTAAAAAATTTTCAGGCAATTATTTCAGGGCTGGTTGGTTTCTCCTGGAACACTGACATTTATACACAATTTCCTAATGTATTTGAAAACAACTATAACCCTAATGGATAAAAAAAGTGTGGTAGAAATCTCATACACAGGAGGAAAGTCTTTAAAAGATAAATGACCAACAGCACAGAATATTAGCACTTCAGTCACTCATCAAAGCTTTCTAGCAAGAATTGATTTCAACTCAGCATTTGATAAAGGCTCGCTTGAGACAGCTGATGTATGACAGAGAGAGTTGAATGGACATGTTGACTGTGTAGGGTTTCCTCTAAGCTTTAAACCTATTATGAGTTAGATCATCAAAAAAGAATATTTGAGGACCATATCACCTAAGCTCCCTGAAGTATTATCATTACTAGAAAGAAGATTCAGTACAAAGCCCTCTGCTTTTACAGAGGATTAATATTAAAAACATCTATTTAAAATAATCTGTCTTCTGTAAAACAACAGTGGAAGATAATTGTTCTATTTAGTTTTCCTAATGACTTTTAAATAAAAAATTATACAACAAAATTCTCCCTTGAAGGTAGTGTCAGAAAATCTTGAGAAGAACTATTAGGCTTCCATGTATCAGACAATGAGAACCATAAACAGTAAACTGTAAACTCTCAGGCATAGTACCTGGAACATAAGAGAAACTCAACAAATATATATGGAATGGACAGATGAATGAATATATGCCTATGAAATTTCCTTTTCCTCCTTTAGCCGCAGGAATTATAGAGCTGAACTTCAACTCAGGTGCTTATAAATATTCATCTATTTGTCATTATTAGTTGGTTTGTATCTGATTTTATTTTCCTGTTTGATATTGTATTTACTCTTATATAGCAATTATATCCATTTTTAAAAGTAGGAAAATTGTGAATGCTAAATGGAAAAAATAGACATAGGAGAGAAAATAAGGGGAGCAAGAATGTTTTCCCAATTCAAGGATAGTATATGGTACATAGCGGTTAATGAATACTTTTTTGGATAAAGAAATGGATAGGTGGTAGAGTGAAGAGGACTATAAAAAGTTAAAATCAATGATGATGAAGTGACTATAACCTGAGGAATCTGCATCCCTAAAGTAAATACCACCATTTTACAAAGTACAGACCACTAAACTTGCCCTCAGTCCCCACAAAATCTAGAAAAGTTGCTTAGACAAATGGTTTATGAATATTTAGAACATAGTAGCGATGAAAGGGAAGCAGCATAGGTCATTAACACATCATGTCCAAAACTAACCATGAGCTTAAAAGACTGAGAACACATCAGCATTCCATAAGCTTTAACTATTTGGACTTCAGTAAGGCATATGATAAAGTGTTTCGAGGGATCCTTCTGCATTTTATAATATGGAAACTGTAACTTGGAGGGTTTAAGCAACTCACCCACAGTCATAATAGTGGCCTAGTGGCACAGCTTGTGGCATAACTAGAATTCCAATCCCGGTCTGACCAAATCCAAAGCTCATTCATATTCTTCACCATTATGATGTTTTGCATTCTTATAACATCCAACCAATAATTATTGAGCATCGTAGTAAGAAACAAAACTGAAAAATACTGATATATTCTTATCCTTATGAAGTTTATACTCTAGTGGACCAACAGCACAGAGTAATAAAGTTTAAAACTAGCAAAAGTAATGGCATATTATGGAAAGTTCTAGGAGGGTGCTACTAAAGAGAATGATGGTGGAGGAGCCTTCTCTAGAAAGATTCCTAAGACCTTTCTGAAGAAGAGACATTTAAACTGAGACGTGAAGGACAGAAAAATGGGTTCATTTCAGTCTTTCTGATGACTTCTGTTTTCTCAAGCAACTAATGAGGGGAGCTGGGAGGGGAATAGTGAGTGGTATGACATACTTGGTGTATGAGGAGTAGTATGAAACAAACATCTCACCCAGGCAAAGAGAACTAACTAGGGAATCCCAGTAGGCTTGCCCAGCATTATTATGTGCTCATTTAAAGTTTGTGTTTATTAAAAAAAAAAGTCAGTGTGATTTTTACCAGCAGTGTTCAAACGCAAGGGTATAGGCATACAGAAGGTGAATAGGTGGATCAAACAAAGTTAGTGTAACAGAGGGAGTTTAAAATATAACAAGAAAATTATAATGATGAACATTAAAATCTAAATAGGACAAGGAGGGAAATGAGAATTGGACACAGGAAAGGGTAGATGGACCGAGAGAAAGGTCAATAGACTAGAAGGCATGAGGAAAAAAACTTTAGCACTAATGATGCTTGAAGAAATGAGTGGGAGTAGTAGGAATTGGTGGTCAGAGCCAGATGTTTGAAATCAAAATATATGACATGATAGTTTCTACTGATGACCACATCTAAGTGTGGTAAGTAAGGGGAAGAAAAAAAATTTTCTGGAGTTGGACACATCTAGGAATTGAGAGAATTACCAAAAACAATGATAGGAATAAAGATGACAAAGAGTTAAGAAAGGTCTTATTTGTGAGTGGTAAGATTTGGAAGTTAACAGATAGAATCTGAATCCCCAAAGATCTTGTCAATGAATTGTGTTAGCAGAAAACAGTAAAAATATCAACTTGTGGGAAAACAAGTAGGGGGGTTTCAGTGGACTCCCTGGCTTCTGACAACAGAAGCCAATAATAAAATTTCAGAATAGAATTGTGCATCGCACAACATCCACAACAAAGGAGGACAAACCTCCTCTGGAGCACTATGACCTTTGGAATGTGCTGGATCTAGATACACTATCATATAAGGAACAGGGGAAAGGACTAATTATATTTGGTAAGAAACAGCAGGGAAAACAAGGTAAATGAGAGAGCTATGGTTAAATTGATAAGAGGCTGTAATGCAGAAGAGAAGTTATGCTTATTTCAGGTAATTGCAAAATTAGAACCAAAAAGGAGAAAGTTGTGAAAGCTCTTTATAGAAGAAGCACTGTAGCAAAGATCCTTCCAGTTTTTAGAGCAGCTCAAAAAACACTCTTTTGAAGCTTTCATTCCTGTCCTAGCAGTATTTAGGAAGAAGTTGGAACGCCAGTTAAGCATATTATAGGAAAAAAGGCCTGCATGCCTGCAAGCTGTACTGCTGACTAAGGATTTGTCTAATCTCCAACTCTAAGGTTTGGTGAATTTCATGTTTATTTGTTCCTTGAGCAAGTGATCCACATCTTATACTTTTTTGATACCATGCCATGGAACTTTGCACATAATAATTATTCAGTACATTTTGTTGTTGAATCATTCAGCATGGCAAGATTATGAAACAAGGAGCATCAGTGTCACAGAAAAGCACAGGTAGGGCTGGGATTTATATCGGGTACAGCCATTTGGCACAACTTTTGGTAAGTCACAGAACCTCTCTGAGACAAAAATAGTTTCCTCATGTGTGAATAGGACCTTTGCTGTTTACCTCGGAGAACTGTGGTAAAGGTTAACTGAGGTAATGTACATAAAGTGAAGATTAAATTAGCTCACGTGTATAGTGTCTGCACTATAATGTAAGTAGGTGCTTAATTAATGGCTGTAATTGTTACGATATGTTTTCATTTCTTAAAAATCAACTGTGACGGTATTGCTCTTAGTTACTAATACTGGATAGATGTTCCTTGTCACAAATAATATTAGCTTGGAAGACAATTTGAAGTGAAACGAAGCTGCCTTTAAGGGTAAGAGGAAGCAAAAGACTGGCTTCCTTCATTACATCCTACTACAATCACTCAGACTAGATTATCACAAGCTGGTAAGGGCAGCATGCTCATGCTATAATCTAATATACTTACAAACTTCACCAACGTTTATTTAAAAAATGTAATCCTGCTTATATCATATTTTTCTATGGAAAACAACTGTGTCCAAGTCAGAATATTAGAGATAAAGGTCAAAGGTCTCAGGTCAAATAGGTGAGGCTCCTATTTTCAGAGATGTAAAAGAAAGATCTAGAGACATTACACTACTTGCTTAATACCACCTTATTTTTCATATTTCCGGCCTGACTGAGCCTCACTTCTTAATTGTTCTACATTTTATGATTGATGTCTGATGGCATAAACAATGAAAAAATAGCTGTACTAGTATTAAAAAATCATAGTTTTTTAAAGAACAGCAACTGACATATTCAAATGTGTATAGGCTGCCTTTAAGAACTAATAAGTTAATACACAGCTTTCACAATAGCCACATAATAAATTTTTGTTGCTGAGGTTGAGTAATTTATTTGAGAGCTGCTCAGAGACTCCAATACCTCATTTACTACTGGGACTGGGCAACATAATTTTTCAAATAGAGGTATGGCAATCAAAGTTTCTTTATTTTTCATGTAACCTTGCCTCATTCCTTCCTTAGCTGAGGTGTGTAGAAAAGTATATATTAAAGAAAACTTTCTTGGTGCTGATCATGTATCGAGGAAAAGAAAGGTATGTGAAAGGAACCAATTTAGAATTTTTTAAATTGTTAGCTATAGCTACAGACTGAGTTAGCCAACAGTAGATAAACTGACAGATAGCTTTCTAAAAATTCCTATAGTTAAATAAAGGATTTGTGAGTAATACAAAACTATCCATCACTCTTCTCTATTACTCTAATGCTATCAAGTGAAGAGATAAAAGCATATGCTTAAGGAAAGGACACTGAATCTATTCACTAATGAATTACCTAAACACTTAAGAAACAGAATTCCACCTTATTCCACAACTGCAGATTAATAGGAAATACCAATTTTTTTTGTGGGTATATTTGGCAGGTTACACCATTAATATTATTGAGCACTAAAATCTCTTTGAGTGTTTATGCTGACAGGCAAAAACTGTAAGATATGTTAGAAGAACCAGTTTACACATGTGGTTTTATATGACTGACCTTTCTTTTACAATTTCTCTGTTTTACTATCAATATTAATGGAAGAGGAGAAATGTGCTATCCATTTAAATGGTATATATAAGTAAAAATTTTTCAGAAACAATCACAAATATAAAAGTTATTAATAACGAGAGAGCAGTTAAGAAAACAAATCTGTCTTTTTTGTGAGACAGAGTCTCACTCTATTGCCCGGGCTAGAGTGCCATGGCATCAGCCTCGCTCACAGCAACCTCCTGGGCTCAAGCGATCCTCCTCTCTCAGTCTCCCGAGTAGCTGAGACTACAGGCATGCACCACCATGCCCGGCTAATTTTTTCTATATATATATTTTAGTTGGCCAATTAATTTCTTTGTATTTTTAGTAGAAACGGGGTCTCGCTCTTGCTCAGGCTGGTTTTGAACTCCTGACCTTGAGTGATCCACCCACCTTGGCCTCCCAGAGTGCTAGGATTACAGGCGTGAGCCACTGTGCCCGGCCAAGAAAACAAATCTTTTGTGACCTTTTCAATTTCAGGTAAGAAGAAAAGCAAAAGACGTGATGGGGTATATATATTTTAAGATATTTCACTTTATAAATGTCTTATTTTTAGAATTTGTTTCATTAGATAACTCATGATTCATAATACATATAAAAACTAGACCAAGCACCTCTGGCAGCCATATTTATTTCAACTTGTATGCCCTAAAACAGCAGTCCCAACCTTTTTGGCACCATGGACTGGTTTGATGGAAGACAATTTTTCCACAGAGCCACGGGGAGGGGAAGGGGCAGAGCTCAGGCTGTGATGTGAGTGATGGAGGGAACAGCTGTAAATGCAGATGAAGTTTCTCTTGTTCACCTCCTGCTGTGTCCCCCCCCCCACCAACTTTCATGGAAGACAGTTTTTCCACAGACGCATGGAGGAAAGGAGGTGATGGAGCTCTGCAGTCTGGTCCCTAATAAGTGATGGACCGGTAGTGGTCTGTGGCCTGGGGGGTTGGGGATGGCAGCCCTAAAATACAATGATAACCAGCTGATGGGAGTGAATATTTGCATATAATTATACATGAGTACACCACAGAGGGTTCACAGAATGAGAAAGGATTCAGGAACAGATCAAAAAGGGGCAAAGGCTTGGAATTAAGATCAAACTTCATATATCTTGAGGTGGTGATGAATCTTTTAATTTTGTGACCCATAATCAAGATACCTGGAGTATTCAAAGCATAGAGTGATTAGGAGAAAGAACCAAGAAAAACACCCATAAACTAACAGTAGACTAACAAGAAAGATCTAGTGCATGAGAAGAATAGGATTTGATAAAAACTTACAGTGTTGTTTTGGACTGGCTTGTCAATACTATCACCTTTGTATTGTTCTTTTCTAACCAACAGTTTTCATATAGACTGTTTACTGACAACTGTATCTGAGTTAAATGCATATTTCCTGAATAGCATTAATTAGATTAATGTAGAGGAAAAAAATAGGCTTTTTTTCCCCTAACACAAATGCTTTGATTCAGATACAATGCATAAGCTAGCAGGCAGTTGTAATTGTAGTGCTAGATAGAAGTGTGGGAAGTAGTCAAATCAGAGTAAAAAAGGCTTGTAAACTGGTAATTTTAAATTATCTCAAAGGACATTTTTAAAAGGATAAGCTATTTTTAAAAGAGTGAAAAATGTATTATGAACAGTTTGGCCATCATCTACATAGAGACTGGCTTATTCTCAATCGTAAGAGGCCATCACCTTTCATCCGTTCCCTCTTTCCCTTCCTCTCAGTACTATTAGGAAACTATTCACAAGTGCACCCTTGGACAATGCTGAGCAGTAATTATGACTTGCTGACAAAGAGATATGAACAATTACTGAGCCCATTTTGAAACCCTACACTAATAAAGTCATTAGATGCTGCCCTTGCCATGATCCCTCTAAAAGCTTCTGAAGTTACAAGAACACATGGCATTGTTTGCAGGGACAATTGCTGCTGGCAGAACACAAACCTTGAGTTAAACCATGCTGCAAATTGATCTTGACATTCTGTTAAGACCGCCACTAAAAATCAAAAGCAGAGGAGAAAAGGAGAAAATGAGTGGGTAGGATGTAATCATGGAACAGGAGGGGTTCCTCCTCACCTTCTCTCCTCCCTCTTCACAAAACAAACCAGGGAGAAAATGACAAACTCTCCTGGTGTTTTTGGAACCTTCATTTTAAAGCATTAATTAAGCCCTTGACCTGGGATGTTTAGGATGGCAATACACTTCCTTTAAAAGAACTGGAAGGAAAATGTTACACAAAGGGAATAAAGAAGTTTGGGGAAAATTATATGGAGATCTGGCATGAAGGCTCTCTGGAATTCTTTGTACCTCGACAACAACATGTTCATCTGTTTTATCAGCTACCTCTGCAGAATCCATATTTGTTCTTAGGTAGCAGCTAGAAATTAACACTCCTTGTGTCTCTGATGCAGACCCCACACCTGGGCTATGTTTGCTGGATCAAATGGAAGTGTAGGGTTAGAGTAGCATAGTCAGTTAGGCTTCAGCCAGGCATGAACCACTGAGTACTTTGGAATTAAGGGTAAGCCACTGTGAATATGGCTAATTACTGAGATGGAAAGTACAGGTGAAGACAGCCTATTGATAACAAGTGCTTTAAGTCAATTAACTCTTGCCAAAGATTAAGTAATGTGGAAAACTATCACTTGACTATTAAGGATAACAAGTACCTGTCAGCACAGCAGCGGAAGTTTGCAGTGACCTGAAATACTGCACCCAAGGGCATTAAGTTCAAAAGCTAATATTGACAGGAAATACAATTCTGTCTGTGAACACTGGTACTGTGTGTACAAAACTTAATGCAATGCTATGTACATGTTACATGCAACTGTGTAATCCATGCATCAGCAATTCCTAGGGCACCACAGCTACTCTGAACACTGCTTAGAAATAACGTGCAATGCCTGATTTAACACTTAGCACCATGTACACTGATGAGCAAAACACTTTCATGTCAGCAACTTATATATAAGCAACTCATTCCTCAGCACTCATACTTGGCTGATTACCCAGTTGGCATTATCTTAGTCAAATTCAATGTTTGATTTTAAATTTTTCTAGAATTAGATAATCTAAATCAGCACCTGTATTTGCCTTGTGGGCCCTCCCGGTCAGAACAAGAGATGCCCACTAACCTACTTACCACTGGTTAATACTAGTGGTTTACTGTGCCATATATGTTATGTGGCTTTCCTTTATGAAGCCACTTCAGCCAAGAACCCACAGCTTAGCATGGAGGGTACTTCTGCCAATATTCCTATGCATCCAGTACATGTCCAAATAGTTTTAATAGAGGGAAACAAATTAACACTTAACTGCACTGATGCTTCATATGGTAATATTTATGGTTAATTCTCATGGTGTCCAGATGGACCATGCCTGACTGCTTGGGCATCTCTCACCATGCAGTCAGTCTAGCATTCTGGTCCCATGGACATGTTTACTTCAATCAATGCCACCACTATTGCAGAAAGCTCAGTACCATCTGAGAATGGACCAATTTGGGAGGCCAACTTCTTCTGGGATATCATAGAAACTTGGTGGAATCTGGGGAAGAAACTATGGAACCAATGGATGAACTCATCTGGGTTGGAATTCAAGCTCCTTTCCAGATGGCCTGGGGCTCCTGGGGCACATGAGCATACACCATGATATTCTGGGGCCCTACAGGGCCAGCAGAAGACAAAGTACCCAGTCTGGACATTTTAGTTCATTTTGCAAGGAGAATAAAGGCTTCAGCTTTATTAGTCCCATTAGTGGCTATAGGAGAAGATCACACAATTAGAGGTATGTAGTGGTATTTCCAATGCTCTTGCCATTACCCAAACTGTTTCTCTCTTATTTATTATTTTTTAATAAGCCTATCAGAGATTATTTGTTTATTATCAACATAGCACTTACTTTTTAAAAGGCACTTGTATAAAGCAATGAGATTACGGACATAACTCCCTCAGGGAGCTGATAACCTAGCAGGGAGACAGACAATAACCATACGATACAATGAATGCTATTAATACAAGTTAGTATAGGGACATTATGGGAGCATACAGAGTGTGCATTTTCACCCAGACTGTGGGAAGGGAAGGATGGGTATAGACAAGGCCTTCTAGAGGTGATATCTGTCCTGAATTTTAAAAAAATATTCTTTCATACCTAAGCACTCATTCACTAAGAACATATTGTACTCAAAAATATTTTTATTGTATTAGTTAAATCCATGATGGTTTTCTACATGTTACATACCCAAAAGAATACATGATCTCTGTTTCACTGTCTGCCTGTAAGCATATGCCAACACTGGGATGAATCATTAATAAAACAACTTCTTTGGACCTGTCCATCCTGGTTGGTTGACCTTAATTCTCAATCTGGTTCCGATCATACAGGATTATATTAGTTGGCCAGCTCCCTCGATTCTTTCTCCCTTCCACAATTATCTCAACCACTGACCCTTCATTCCAGATACCTAATTATGAGGTTTTAGATATTAATACTGTCTAGTAAAAAAATAGCAAAATCTGCAATCCAATAGACTGGGAATTTTATCACAGTAATATAAAAATCTCTCAACAGAAAGAGTGAAATTCTAAGTTCATCTGTTTGTCATCTCTTTTAAGTACTTCTCCGAACCCCCTCAGGTATAGCAATTCACTATGAAGTTCACCTGTACTGCTCAAGTACATACCTCATATTATATATAAGCACTTATGTCTGCCTTGCCTACTAGACTATGAGTGTTTTGAGAGTTAGGATTGTATCTTGTTCAACTTTCCATGCTCAGAGCACAGTACCATTCATTGTTCTTATTTAATACTCATTAAATGTTTATTCAATGAATAAACATGAAGGAATACAGTTGGTCTTTCATATCTGTGGGTTCTGCACCTGTTGATTCAACTAAAAGAGGATCAAAAATATTTTTAAAAAATTGCATCTGCACTGAACATGTTCAGACTTTTTTCCTGTCATTACCTAAACAATACAGCATAACAACTATTTACATTGTATTAGGTATTATAAGTAATCTAGAGATGATTTAAAGTATATGGGAGGATGTGCCTAGTTTACATGCAAATATTATGCCATTTTCTATCAGGGACTTGAGCATCTACAGATTTTGGTATCCATGGGGGGTCCTGAAACCAATTCTCCAGGGATACCAAGAGATTTACAGGATCTCCTTTTTTACTATTACCTCTCTGTTTTTAGCTCTTCCATTTACTGGTATATATCCTACTATTTCTATCAGGATCACTGTCAAATGGATATTTAAGAAATTACAGTCTGGCACAGTAGTGGGCACCAGCTACGAGGGAAGCAGAGATGGGAGGACTACTTGAGGCCAGGAGTTCAAAGCAGCCATGTGCCATACTGAGCCTCTGATAGCCACTGCATTCCAGCTTGGGCAACATGGAAAGACCTCATCTCTAAAAAAAATTTTTTTTTAATTAAAAAAAATCATACCCTCTAGAACCTCAAGATTACCCAGAGCTTTCTGTCTACTGCTTTAAGAAAGAATGGCCTCCAAATCCAACTCTTAAGACATGGCAGCCAAGACTGTACAGAATTTTCCAAGAAAAAAAAATCCCACTTAGTATGTAATATTGACATTATAAGCAAAATTCTTAGATGGAATTGGATGCATATATTTATTTGCTAAATGCTTATTGGGTTTCTTTTTCTTAGACTTTTTTAAGGTGCTTTGTTTAATGAGACAAATAAAATTAATAAACCCTTCTAAGAGATCACAATTTAGTAGGGGGAAAGATAGGCATTAATCATTACTGCTAAAGTTTGGTGACTCAGATCATATTCGGAATGTTCCAAGATCAACCTAGAAACTATTCCACTGTTTTTATATAGACATGGGTTGGTCAATTTAAGTATTCAATTCAGTAAGAAAGTTATTAGAGTCATTTTAGAGGTGTGAAATCTAAATCACCAACCATCACAGGGGTTATGGCATTTTATAGAAATCTGTTTCTTTTTTTATTCCCGTTTGTTAGAGAAATAAGGAAATTTAATTTATAATAGCAAGTGATATTCATATTCTGGTAACTTCGCTAAAGCATTCACTTAGTTTAATATCCTTCACTTCTACACAAGAGAGAGTCAGTAAATTGTGATTGGAGGACTAATGTTTTTATAGGTTTAATCAGAGTATTCCTTAAGCAAGAGTATTAAATTTGCTTGGCAAGTCCTTTGCCATCTTGGACATTAATGTCCCCAGGTATAAATTACATCAGGTGGTAGTCCTAAAAAACCACTAAGGAACCACCCAGACCAAATCATTGACAGGCCCAGAATTCTCTAAATTTATATGACTAGTTTGAACTTGGATAATCAGATATGGGATCAGATAAACTATCCACCAGGAATTTATTTTGAAACTTATATCTGTTGTAAAGAAATCACAGTTAAAAGGAAACCCACAACAATTTTACTTGAGAAGCCTAGAAATCTCTTCTGTATTTCCATATATTAATATGGCCCATCTCAGCTCTCATTAGTAATATGCAAATGTCACATAACACTTCTGATACATACCCCACAGATTAATATTAGTGTAAGCAGTCTTCTATTGAACTGAGTGAAAGTTTAAGGTTTTGTAACTCAGTTATTAATATAAGCATCTAATGGATGATGCAATCAATTTTCATGATAAACACCTTTGGATAAATGTGGTGTAAAAATCCAAGAAAGATCATAGAGGGGGAAACCCAATTACACAATTTTATTTAGATGAATCTATGATAGCTGGTAAGAAAATTGTGTCTAAGCTAAACCATTTTTGGGGGGCAATAAATCAGCCTAATTATCTATGGTTTTATATACCAAAGGAAATCTACTTTTACTCTTTTTTGGAAATATGCCATTCTGAAGAATTTTCATCTTGTGTTTGTAAAATGTGTATTTTCCCATTTTTCTTAATAGTAATAATGATGGAACTGGACATCAAAAGTAACTATGTAATTTTGTTACTTTAATATAGAGAAATTTAATACCTTAACTTAAAATAGTTTTTCATTTGTAATATAGACAGAATTAGATTTTCAATAGGGATGCCAAGTATCTTAAATTTAAGAAATCATTCCATTTCCCTGTGTGTGGCTCTTCTAAATGTTTACTAAAGTGAATTCCTAAATGTTTCTATTTTTAGTCTTTAATATCAGTTTTTATTTTTATGACAATTAATTATGGTATACCACATTTTTAAAAATATAGATTGAAATATCCTATCATACTTCATAGTTGGTCCTGCAATCCATCGAGAAATAGCTCTAAAGCATTAAACAAGGCCTTTATTTAGTGTTTTTAAAAAAGTGTCATAAGGAGTTAATAGGACACAGCTGTACTGGCTCTTTCTAATAAGCAGCTTCTGTCGCTTTGGTCACCACAGGTGTCTCTGTAACCTGCAAACTCTTATTACTAGTGTATCAAAGTTGTGCTACTTAACAGACTTCTTTAGTAAAACATAACAAAGCAATTACATGGCTGTTGATTGCTAGTCATAAAAAAAACCCCTCAAACACTGTTTTTCAAAAGAAACTACACTGCAATTTTTTGTCATTGTAAAATAAAAGGAACTAAGGAATTAAATGGAAGATAGAACAAAATAACAGCAGGTAGCCCACTGAACTTAGCCACTACAGATGGTTTAGAAATAGTGTTTCCTTCTCCATCAAGTTGTGGATAAAAGGAAAGGAGGAGATTCCTTACTGCCAGTGAATGGCAAAAGATTTAGCCAAGTCTCCAGTCTATGTATTTTGCCTCATGAAAGACCTTCGATGTGGCATTTTTATCTGTTTTTGGCACTGCTTTTCATCACCTTTAACTGAGTGTGAATAATAACCTGATTTAATTTAAACAAATACAGGTGCTAAAGGTTCTTTATTTATGTATAACAGGGAATACTTCCAAGGCAGAACGAAGTCATCCTATGAAATTTCCTAACCATTTGCTTAAAGAAATGAAGTATTAGGTGAAAAAATTGCTTCAACATTCTTTTGCTTCACATTTAAGGGGAAGAATCTTCTTTCTTTACAGATTTGGATTAAATAAAACAAAATCTGAATGATGACCAAAAATTCAGTGAGCCATACAATAATAAAAAGACAAATGAGATGATTCCTAATTGTTCTGTAATTGCTTAAATAAGGTTAACTATAATAGCCCTGCCTTGAAATGAATTAATCTAATCTCCCTGTTCATAAGCCAGCAGCCTGTGATTATGACTGTGTTAACACACCCAAAGTAGCATCATGGGCTGTTATGGTCACATGTGTAATTAAACATGATGAAATATATTTCAGATGGGAAACTCAAATAGGCAAAATATGAAGAATTATTCATTACTTACAGATATCATGATTAACAAACTCAGTAAACTTATCCTGACAGCTAGGAAAGAGATTTTTTTTCCTATTGAGAATATGGATGTATTGCTGGCTGTGTGCAAAAGAATGTGTGCAATAAAGCGATTACATCAATTAGCATATGCTAGAGTTAAGCTATTACCAACTCCAATGGACTAGTCCAGAATGTCCTGCCTTCTTTACTGAAGTTATTAAAAATAAACTTACTACTAGGATTATATATTAGACTTGCTTTGCCTTTTCTGAATATTATTAAAAACACTGATTTTCTTAAGGTTCAATAACATACTAGAATTATACCGTATCATATTGCAAAAAAGATGAGAGAAATTAAATTTTCTTTACAGGTTACTCTTGAATTTAAGAAGAGTCTTTTATAAGTTATTATTTTCACAATTATGAATAACCGTATGTGTTAGCCACAACAAATAGCTTCCATCTAAT
Source organism: Lepilemur ruficaudatus (assembly GCA_963574885.1). Lineage (NCBI taxonomy): Eukaryota > Metazoa > Chordata > Mammalia > Primates > Lepilemuridae > Lepilemur > Lepilemur ruficaudatus. The sequence goes on along the minus strand of CAUYRT010039623.1, from coordinate 24,524 downwards.
GAAATGCAATGGTAGAGAATTTAGTGCTGAGGATAAAAAATGTTTATGATGATGGAAACCAAACACGATGACTTTTTTTTAAATAGAGGCCCAACCTATAACTTGTGAACAACAGTATTACCTTGCTCTGTTGGCATCCTTTGTCAGATCCCAAGCCCAGGTTATAAAATTTTGACTCAGATAAGAAACAATGGATTCAGCACAAAGCATTTGTGAGCAGAACACGTTGGTTAATACACTTTCATCATGGTGGAGGTAGATAGCAAGAAGCTTTCTCTGAAAAGAGGAGAAAACACTGATCAATTAAAACATCCACTGACGTAATAAGACATCTTGAATTTTGGAGAGGCATAATCAGTCTATATGAATAACAAAGACAAAAATTAAATGCTATTCCCTAAAAGTGTACCCTTACACTGGGAGTTCCTAAAGCATCTACTTTATGTGAATAAATTTTGCTTACTTCTACTTTAAAAAGGCTAGGATGATTGTATCTAGTTTTACAGACTGCTATTGTAGATATCTGTTAACACGTGCAAACCTATCTCAAGCAGAAATTCCAACAGAACTGCATTTTCCTTAAATAAAATGGAATTACCATTCTTCTCATTTAATACGTACTTTGTATGTAGAGGGAAATATTAACTTTGAACTATTCAAACTATACAGAGAAAAAAATACTCATTAAGATTGGATGGCAAAAATCTCTCTTACATAATTTTTGTGGTTTCATCTGAACACAGAATAGTCTCTTCTACTTGAAAGAAAAGGTCTGAAATGAAGTTTTGTTTTAGTTCTACAGGTAACATGTTCCTGTATTAAAGTCCTTATTTAAGAGAATGTAACATCGAATTGTCACTTGAAAAGATGATAAAAATTCAGTTCACATGAATTCTTTCTAGTTTATACTTCAGAAAATGTCCAGTGTGGCTTCTCAGATGGAAAATTATTCTTTTCTTTTTGCCACAGTAAAACCTGCCTTCAAGAAATGACACTTGCTCTCTTAAAAGTGTCACCTATCATAGGATATTCAATAAAATAATTGAAACTAAAAACTGAAATTGAATAAGGAAATAGGTATAACAAGAACAATGGGTGTTAAGTAGCTCTGCTTATAATTTGCAATATGTTAGCTTCAACAACAATGTCTACAAGAGATGAAAAGGCCTAAATTGTAGACTAATTTCTTTGGTGCTACCTTATAGAACAGCCGAGTTTAAAAATAGTCACAATTACCAGAAAAAGAAAGATAAAATTTTATGGTAAAGACAACATACAAACCAATCTGTGAAATTCTACCACAGGAAAATTTCAAGGAATCTTAGGATCTTTTCCTTCTTATTGAATAAGGATGTGATGATAGTAAATGAAAATTTGCTGTGTGGGATTCTAAACAAAAGGATACTTACAGAAAAATATAAGGTTCATGCCGATGAAAGGCTAATGAAGTCTGATGCTTGGAATTATCTTGATAAAGAATCCAAATAATAATAATGATAATAATAAAGCAATTATTAAAATATTTTCTTCTGATGTAAATTTTGTACTAAATGAGGGTAGCCAGAGTTAGATGGGTAGATTAAGACTCTAAAAGCCTCAACTCTGAATAGGAGACACAGTTTTATGATCATTATCCACTTTAATCTTACGAATAAACCTGTAAAATAGACATTCTTAACCTCACTAGCATATGGGGAAACCGAGGTTTAGAAAGCTGACTTGTCCCAAATTTCACAGCAAGTAATACAGCTGAGATTGGATACCAGATTGTCTGACTCCAAGCCTAAGTTTTCTTTCTCTGATACTACAGTGATAAAGGGAAATCAACCACACTGTAGTCAAGGCTTGTGGGAGCACTCTTATAATATGAAGATGCCAGACTGCTTATAACATCATTGCTTCCAGGACTTAGACACAGCATGCAATGGGAATAAGGACAGGACTCCTGGGTATAAGTAGCTCAGTTGATCCTATCCTGCTTCTATGTGTTAATTCATTTATTCATTCATCCCACAAGCATTTGTTTAAGTACTCTTTGTGTCAGGCCCAGCAGGAAGTATTGGCCATGAAATGGTGAACAAGAAAGACTCAGGGTTTCTTCATCTATGTTGATGTCTGCAGAGAACAGTAGCAGACTTCTAAGAAGTTTGTAAAGAGATACATTGTTTGAAAGATACTTATCTAGTCAATTCCTACTAACCCTTTAAGGCAACCTTTTTGAAACCAGGGACTGGTTTCCCAGAAGACAATTTTCTCACAGACCAGGGTGGGGAAGGGATGATTTTGGGATGAATCATTTATTGTGCAGTCAAACCTCTCTGCTAATGATAATCTGTATTTGCAGCCACTCCCCAGTGCCAGCATCACCACCACAGCTCTATCTCAGACCATCAGGCATGAGATTCTCATAAGGAGCGTGTAACCTAGATCCCTTGCCTATGCAGTTTACAGTAAGGTTTGCGCTCCTATGAGAATCTAATGTCACAGCTGATCCGACAGGAGGTGGAGCTTATGCGGTGATGCAAGCGATGGTGAGCAGCTGTAAATACAGATGGGGAGTAGCTTGAAGCCCCACTTGCTTGCCCGCTGCTCACCTCCAGCTGAGCAACCCAGTTCTTAAGAGACCATGGACCGGTACTGGTCTGCGGCCCAAGGGTTGGGGATTGCAGCTTTAAGGCTCAAAGCAAATGCCTCTATGAAACCTTCCCCGATTCCCTCAGGCAAAGTTAAGGGCTTCCATTCCCAGGCCTCTATCTCTTCCCATAATTGTTTACCACTTTCCCCTCTAGATTAAGTCTCTCAAGGGTGAGGATGTGGTCTCTTCCAGCCTTCTTTACATCATTAAACTTGCAGAGGTCTCAGCCTGTTTGATTAAGAAAAAAAAACTTGGAAGCTGATACCAACCACAGCCCCCTGGCAAAAAAAACACCCAATGACAGCAGCAATGCTAAATCCATTTTAGTAAATCAATCAAAAATTCTGCAGCTTTAGGAAAAGGAACATGAACCTGGCACCACTAACAAATTCACAGCTCCTCTTCTTAGGAGCTCTCTAGCTGAATAGACAGAGGGATGTCAACCTCTAATTCGGCTTGATCGTATCTCAGCAACTACATTTAATGAGACACTGGGAACAAGAGAGCTGTCCACTCTTAAATCAGCACATTTCTAACCAAACAATGGCAATGGCTAAATCTTTAAAATGCATATTTCTTTCAAGAACACTGAAATGGAACATTTAGGCTTTGGGAAAGAGATTAGTGATTTACATTGCTATCTCACTGATTTAATTCAAATGTTCTTCCAAACCAAACACACATGTGCTAAAGAGGCTACTAAGAAACCCAACATGCAGAGTTCCCTATAAGTGCAGCCCACAGTGTTGACTGAAACTAAACTTGGAAATCCAGGGCACTAATGCACAATATCAAGCAATAAAACTGCATCTCTTTGGCAATATTTAATTTAAAAAAGAAGAAAGAGGCAGGCGAAGATCAGGCACTGTTTTGGAGGATCAACCATTCTGCATTTCAAAGCATTGGTCCCTGCAATATCCAGGTTACTGTGCTAGAATCTCGACTATTATATCGCAGTTGTGAGAGGGAGGGCAAAGATGTGTTTACTCAGTGATTAGGCCCTTAGAATAAGCCTCTAGCTCCTAGAGAGACAGCTCACCACTTATTCATTTGGGCCAATTCACAAAGCCTAGGAAGATTAAACATCCATGCTGAGAAGACAAGCGAATGCAGACGGTGAAAAAGAAATAAAAATTCTTTAAAAACTCTGAGATGACTTCATTATTTTTCCACAAGGAAACTTTAGGAAAGTGTTTAGTTAGAGAAAAACCCACATTGACCTTTCTCTAAACCCTTAATCTTTCCTTTGTGGTGGCACTGCTTTGTGGTAAGCGACTGGCTCGCCTCGCCCCTCTTTTCACTGGAAGCTGAGAGAAAAAAGGCTCTGGAGAAACAGTTTTCGTTCCAGGGACACAAACCCCTGACACTGTTAAACATGAGATGCCAGGAAAACATGCTTAAAAAATTCCCACTTTAAGCTCTAAACTGAATGTGAAAAAGGAGATGATAAAAGAATATCAGAAGAGATAGTCAGGCTAGGGGTACTCCCATAGTACCTTTCAAAAGGAAAACTGAATAATCTTGAAATAATCTTTTCTCTGACATAATAAGCTTTCAACAAAAAATTTTCTTCTGCTATTATGACAGTAAATAAGCTATATAAAGATTCTTAATAATATGCACATGCTACTAAATTTGGTCTATATACACCAGTGATTAAATTATAGGCACAGATAAGTGAGCTCCAGACTCAGACTTCTGATTACTTTGTTGAACTCATTTAAGCACAGGCCAAAACAGTAAGAACTAAGTTCAGCATATCAAACAATTTGGAATTAATTGGCTAACTGAAAATATATGGAAAGAACTAGCCAGGCGTGGTGGCGCATGCCTACAGTCCCAACTACTTGGGAGGCTGAGGCAGAAGGATCGCTTGAGCCCAGGAGTTTGAGGTTCCCGTGAGGTAGGCTGACACCACGGCACTCTAGCCGGGGCAACAGAGTGAGACTCTGTCTCAAAAAAAAAAAAAAAGACAACCAATTTGGGAAAGTTAAACTGGCAAAGCAATCAGAAAACTGCTTTTGTGAAGAATGGGCATCGAGTACTATAGGAAAAGCATAAGAAAATGTTTTGTTTTTCATAACTATAACCAGTTTTTCCTTTGGCCCATCAATAATTTAGTTCAATAACACTTAAAGAGTACTTATGTGTTAGGCATTGAGAGTAGGAAGATGAATAAAACAAAGTCCCTTGCCCTCAAAGAGATGGGGGGAGGGATGTAAAGAGGCAAACGTTTAACTGTAGTACCATATAACAAGTAATAATATTGAGGCATTAAGAATATATTTTATTTGTCCTTTCTAATTTGGCAGAGAGGGTCTAAGTCTGATAGACCACAAAGGCAAGCAACCCAGCTACACTATCCTCGGACTCCCTCTTTGTGATGTAGGTTTTGGTAATGCAGTGTAAAGGAAAATCTCCAAGATTTAAAGTAATAGAAAGCTCTGTTCTAAAGTCCATTCTGCCACTTACAGCTGTGTGACCAGGGGGCAAGATGGGTTGTTGTAAGCCTTGGTAAGTGCCTATTTACAATGCCTGGCCCATACTAGGTGCAGACTGAAAGGTAGCTATTACGATACAGATTCCTGAACTATCCATGCAAAATAAAGGAGTTTGAAAGCATTTTCAAGAAAAATAATAGCCATGAAAATGTATGAAAGATTAAGCAGCTCCTTTGTTTTTCCTACTGGTAATAAAGACTGAAATTGCTTATTGTGTCCTTGTCTTTAGTGCCTTACTAATCTTCACATTCAAATCCAGAAGCTAAGGTACTAAACTTGATAGTTAGGAAATGCCCAGCAGACAGCTGCCGATGTGACTTGGTCTTGAGCTACAGTAGCTATTGTATTTAGACGTTTAGTATCACAGAATCATAGAACATTAGAGCTAGAAGAAATGAGCTATGTCTCAACATAAGACAGGCAGGGAACACACACTCAGGAAACATTTACTGATGGACAGAAGAAGCATTTCTTTTTGAGTACAAGAAAATCCATAATCTGTGTTCAATGATTTTAAAGTTGATGTATGACAAATAATTTCTATTAATAGAAATAGTACAGTGTGGTTCATAGCTTTTTTCAGCATAAGAATTATAGCATAAAATAATTTCCTCTGTGTCAACTGGGACCTGACTTTATTTCTTTCCTTCCCATTTCTGTTCTCCTTTTCCATCATCATTATCATCACCATAATAATCAGAATCATTATCAGTACCATTCTTTCATTTTTAAGTTTGGTGATGGCTTTTTGACACAATGGATACGCTGACACAATAAACATCCATTTATCCTTTACATAGATTTACCAATTATTATCATTTTGCCATATTTGCTTTATCATTCTTTTTATACTTCTTTTCCTGAAACATTTGAAAGTTGAGACATCTTGACACTTCTACCCTAAACACTTTTAGTATGTCTCCTGAACACGATACATCCCTTTATACAACCATCATCTTTATTACACACAAGACATTTAATATGGTTACAATAATATCATCTAATATAGAGTTCATATTCAAATTTTCCAAGTACCCCAAAATGTCCTGCTTTGTTTATTGTCTTAAATCCAGCATCTGATTTGGATCATTCCAGTCCTCTGCCCACTTCCACAATTCTGTTCTTATATATAGATGTTCATAGGTCCAGCTCAGCATATAACTGTGACTTAAGATAAGTGTATGGTAAGAACAGAGGCAGGGCAGTATGAAGCCACATTATCTTGGTTCAAATTCCTGTTCTACCGCCTCCCAGATGTATGACCTTGGGAAAGTTACTTCACTTTACTTTACTGCTCGGGTGCCACACAGTTCTTTTTTTACCCCCTTTGTTGAACAGAAATTAATTTATTTTTATATCAGATTCAACTGAGATTTTATTTACATACAGTAAGATTCACCCATATAGGTATATAGTTCTATGATCTTAGAAAAATGTATACAGGCATGTATCAGTCAAGATATAGAATATTTCCAACACCCAGAACTTCACTGTAAGAATCTTTATTATTACTCTTTCTGTATCTCCAGCTCTGCTAATCAATAATCCAATTTCTATGCCAATAGTTTGCCTAGGCCAAAACGTCATATTAATGAAATTTCAGAATAAAAATGCTTTTAAGGACTATCCACATTATTAAATGTATCACCAGCTTTTTATCTTTATTGCTAAATAGCATTCCATTGTTCAGATATATCATAATTTATTCTTTTACCAACTGATGAATATTTAAAGTCTATTTTAAGTTAATATTTTACTTCTTTCCCTTATATCTCATACCTGGCCCTTCTCACTTCCTAATTCACCCTTCCTCCTGGCCCTGCCCTGCTCATTTTCTACTTGACCCTTTCCACTTCTTGTTTCTTGCTTCACATTCTTATATTCCACACGGGTGCCATATAGTTCTGAAGGTTGGAAGTCCAACACTCTGTCTAGATAGGAGTAGTAAGAAGGTAAGGCTGGCAAAAAAGTGACGAGTGCTATAATAGAGGTGGTTCTGTGATCTGGGCACGAACATCAGATTCACTGCTTCTTCGTGAAGGTGACACTTCAGCTGCATTTTAAAAGTAGGATAGGGTAACTGAGTTCTCTGTGCCTGAAGCTAGATTTTAAATTTAGAAGATAGTGAAGAAAAGAAGAGTGAAAACAGAAAAAGCAAACAGAAAGTTTGGGAAAGGCCCAGCAGTGGCAATGGCCCAATGTGTTCAAAGAATACCAAGCCAGCTATTTTTTAAGAGTAAAGAACCAGAGTGCAAGTTGTATTGTGAAAAGAATCATGACGCTTTGTCTTGTTTGGCTCCCAAAGATGATTTCAGAGACCAACAGGCAGCAACCAAACTGGAGAGATTCCAAAAGCCAGCTGCTGAAGATGAAGAGATACCAGGATGGTGTCTTTTCTCTCTCACTTCCTGAAGCAGATGTTGAGATAGCATTCTGAAATCTTAAAGATACAGCTGTCTTTGAATCTCACATAGGGAGAACCATCATATGGAAGTCAGAGGGTTTTAAAAAAGCCTCCAGTAAAATCAAACTCTCTTCATAAAATAAGCTGACAAATGTTCATCAGGTATAGATCTTGATCAGTTTTCATTTCTCAGACTGTAATACTCCAGTAATGAAATATATTTGAGGAAGGCCAACATGCAACTGAAGTTTTTATGAATAAGGAAATTAGGAGCTCAAGTGACTAGCTCTTACAGTAAACTATAGAGAGGTAGGCATGCTCTCTGGGGAAGCTGGGAGAGGGAGTGTGGAGAAAAGGAAGTAGGCAGTTTCAGGCCAGACCAAAAGATCTTATCTCATTGGTTTTCCAGGTAAACACTTAGATGTAGTACCAAGGACTTTGGAAAAGCAGCCTCTTAGAAGTGCAGGAAGGATTTTTCTGATCTTCTACTATTCTCTTCTGAGGGGTATAACACTATCTCTAGTCAACCACAGGCCTATTAAACAGGCAGAACAACATGAGTGTGAATATGAGGTACATATTCCAACACCCAAAACTTCATTGTAAGAATCTTTATTGTTACTCTTTCTGTATCTCCAGCTCTGCTAATCAATAATCCAATTTCTGTGCCAATAGTTTTGAAAGGTAGTAGTAAACCAACACTCCCCTCCCGCACCTTTAGGCCATTGAGAAAGAGAAAAAGAACCCACAGTTTACCTATCTCATCTATTTCTACATTCCAAGGGGGTGGGAGAACCATAGCCATAAAGAATTAAATTCTTTCAGTAATTTTTCATTTAAAATGTATTGATAAGAATGCATTCTTGCTAAAAATCATAAAAATTACAATAATTTGTGGGTACACACTTTCAGTAGCTTTTTAATACCATCAAGTATTACCTGGTAGACAGATCTGAAAGTAGAATATTGCAAATTATAAGAATAAGCTGAATTTAAGCATATAGAACTGGAATAACTCTTAATCACTCATTTAATAGGAATGGCAGAGACTGCTAGTAATCCCTAAATATTTCCCATTTTCCCTTAGTGAGAATATCTCTTATTTATTTTTTTTTAGTTAGATTAATGGCTCACTGAAATAAAAACTACATTTCTCAGCCTCCCTTTTAATCAAGTGTGACCCCACAACTCAATTCTGGTCAATTTAAGCAGAAGTGCTAGTTGGAGTTCTAGTAGTCATTTTGAATCTTGTCATACAGTGAAGTAACATGATAGAAGGAATCCAGGTTTCTGACTCTGTGAATTGCCATACCAGGCCTGGAAAGACTACCTCTGGACTTCTTGAAGGGAAGAAATTAAATTCTATTTTGTTTAAGCCATTATTAATTTTTATTCTTCTGCTATAAGCAACTAAACCCAATCCTAACTCTTAATAGGCCAACTATAATAAATCCTTAGTCATATATAAAAATGATGTAAAACTTAATCTATAGTATCATTAACCCATAAGATCTGAAGAAAATAAATGCATTTATGGGTTAGTTGTTGGCCCAGCAGAAAGATTCTGACAGCCTACCAATGGAACCCAAATCATATTTTAAGGGATTATAATTACTATGGCTTGAGGCAAATGACCTAATTAACCTGTCATTTAGAAAGCTCCATCTTGCTCCATTTTTCCATCTTGTGCATCTGGTTAGTATGAAGGGAGAAAACCTATTCTCAGAAGGCCAAGTAGGAACCACGATTGGATAAAAGCAAAAGAAGACGTGGAAATTGCTGCTTGGGGTGAATCTAGTTTAGTTTTCATGCAATGGGGCAGAGAAAGCCTTCACTGCTAACATGTAGTCTAGCCCATTTAATACAGAGAAGACAGCCTACTGGGATTTGGAATAGTGTAAGAGTAAAGTGGGCATTACTTGAAATGCCGCATGTCCCAGATTATATATATTTGAGACCCAATAGGGTGGTGGAAGTCATAGTAGGTATTTTTTACTTTTTATCACCTACCTACCTATATACACATGCAATTTTTATAACACAAAAGCAGATGTACTACACATACTATTATGCACCTTACTTTTTTCACTTAACAATATATCTTGAACATCATTCTACATCAATACATATAAAGTGTCTTCATTCTTTTAAATGGTTGCAGATTATTCCACTGTGTGACTGTATCATTACTTTTTTAATCAGTCCTTTATTGATAGGTATTGAAGATATTTCCAGGTTTGCTATTATAAACAGTGCTGTAATAACTATTCTTGTATTTATTATTTTTCATTTGCATAAGTACATAAAGAGATTTTTGCTATCATGATAGGCGAAAACTATTGCATATTAGTGTAGGGTTAATCTGTATTTCTTGTATTATCAAAGATATGAAGCATCTTTTTATATTTTATGAGTCATTTTTATTTCCTTTCCTGTGACATACCTGTTTATTGCTTGCCCATACTATGGTTGTTGTCTTTTCTTAATGATTTTTGGAGTTCTTCATAAGTGTATATTTACAGAAATGTACACTTTGTGATGTAAGTTTCCAGTATCTTTAATAATGATTTTATGTACTATTTGACATAAGAAATACTTTGTTTTTTCTCAATATTTATAAAAAGGTACAAATGATAAGGCAAATATAAAATCAACAAATTCTACCAAAATGTTCCAGAAGAAAGAAAGGCCAGAACATATTGGAGTACGTCTATGACAAAAGCAGTATTATTCTTTTCTATTTTTCTAGGACACTTCCAAAGAAGGTGCTGAGAGACAGGGTACCAGAAGATACATGTGTATAAAAAAGGTAGACAAAAGCAAACAAGTTGGGAAATTTCGAACCAAAAAGTCTATTAACTATTTTGTGCTATTACTATTACTGTACTATGGTTTTCTAATCATTTTCTGACACTCCAATAGCTACACACATACAAATGGACACAGAGCAGTCTCACTGTCACCAATTTCTCCCCTGCAACCCATCCTGCAAACTGGTACCATATTACCTATTCCTGTACTACAGCTCTGACAATGTCACCCTCTTCTCCAAAACCTTTCAAAACCTAACCACTGCCTAATAACAAAAAATATTAGCTGGCATTAAGGCATTTCCATGATGACTCCTGCCCCCAGACTTCTCTCTTCTAGCCCTATGTCCCACTGCTCCCTTATAAGTACCCTATATACCAATTAAACAGGCCTATTCATCTTCTCTAATATGTATATCTGAATAACTTGACTACTATTAAGCTAAGGATTCATTATTCCAAGGTAGGTTCATCACCAAGATATATTTATCCGCATTTCAGAAAAAACAAAATGGAGGCTTATACAGCTTGTCAGTATCAGGGTCTACTTTCAAATCCAAATCTGCTGGATTTATTCAACATCCATCTACGATAAGCAAACAATCTCAAAGATATTTCATATCCATTTCAAAGACATCTTACATATATTTTTTGTTACACCTTATGAGGTATGAATTATAATCTCAAGTTTTAAATGTAGAAATTGATGTTCAGAGAGGTTGAGTAATCTGGTTAAAAAGACACAGTTACTAGTAATAGCTGGTAAAACAGGAGCCAGAATTCAAACCTGAGAATTCTGATTAGTACTCTTTCTACTATACCTCTTGTTTTTAAAAGAAAATATTTAGGATTAGATATGGAACAAGTTTCATTACATGTGAAATATTTACCTTTTTAAAATAGGTAATACGAATAAAAAAATACTTCCTAGGACCTGGGAGAGATCTTTGGGAAAAATGACACAAATATGGATAAAGCCATGAATAGAAATTAGTTTTGCTTTTGATATTTTAATAAATTTTACTAGCACTGTTTTTCAAATACGGCTTAAAAAGATGGTGAATAGCAGTACACTGAGCAGAAAGTTTTACACAGCAGCATATTTTGAAATTAATTTAATAAATTTTTAACTGATTAAGAAATAATTTTAATACGGATATTGAAGATTTTTATAATTTTAATTAAGCAGATCTGATAACTAGGTTGGAGAATTAAAGGCAAATTCTAAACGGTGCTAATAATACACTGTTTAGTGCAAACATCTAATTACAGAATAGCAGATTTGGTATGGTTGTATTTATGTAAAATATATAGCTTTTTGACTGATAATCATGTTTATAGATTTTATTTAAAAAGTAAAAGCATTTACCAGTGGTTATTTTCAGGTTTGGGATTATGTGGTAACTTTCATTTTTTACTTAAAATGTATCTGTATTTTTTTTACAACAAATACATTATTTGTATAATGAAAACACATTTTTCTTAAAAAAATTATATTAGCATCATAGTTCTTATCTCACTCATGTGCAGGATGCTGTCCTAGCTGTCACACAAAATTACTCCAAAAGATACTGGCCTGCCTTCAAGGAATTTAAATTGAAAACATAACACAGACAAGATGAGCAGACTGGGCATATTTTCCAAAGCACAAAGAAGTTTGTTTGCCTGGTTTTCTGGATGATGGGGTGCTAGAAGCTCACCAATTGTAGCTGTGGCCTCAGATTTGTGTAGAATTTACTTTCATTAAAGACATTGATCAATGATGGCATTTAAATTTCTTTCAACATGAGGCAGTAGAAATATCACTACTTTAAAATGGGCTGATTTAAAAAAATAAATATAAAAAAATTGATAACTAATAAGCACGGTTAAAGTGAAGCACTCATTTTAGTGATGGAAATGCTCATTGGGGTTTTCAAAATTCCTTTTTGGAACTGTTCTTAGAGCTAGTTCATAAACTGAATCAGAAAATCACTTTTGTTATTTTACAAACATTTCTCAAATTTATCCAAAACTTCTTAACAGCAATGCCTATCTTAGGCACCGTGCTGGGTGCATTTATGACCAGGAATCCTCAAAACAACCCACATAAAGTGGATATTATTGTCATTTCCATTTTTTTTCCATATTAGAAACAGGTTGCTTAGCTGTTTGGGGCCACAGAGCTACTAAGTGGGAAATCGGGAGTTGAGCACTGGTTTCCTTAATTTATATATAATATCTGCAAAAAGCACTGGTCTGAAGTTAAATCTATGGAGCTGTAACAGGATTACTAACACCAAAGCCTAGTCTCCCAAAGGGATGCTTGGGAAAAGAACAATCTTTCATATGAGAGATAAACTATATAGCATTGAGATTTCTATTGCTGTTGATTTGTAGTTACTACAAATGTCCAATGATTCTCTAGGGTACTTTTTGTTGTGTGGAAGAAAAGAATTCAGGGGTAGCAGGCAAGAGAGGTGTGGGGGCTATAAGGAGAAAAAGAATCTTCTTCAAGAAACTCCCAGGGAATCATGGTATAGCCAGTGGTAACTCTTCTGCAACTTTAATTAAGGAGGCTCACCAGGGACTCTCATTTATCTAAAGACAAAATATAAGCTTCATTCAAAAAATATCTTTTAAATGCCAGCTAATGCCAGAGAATCACAGGCCCCTCCATGCCTCGGACCCACTGATCTTTCCAGCTTCATGCCTTGCAGTGCAACTCTCTGTCCTACTTTTTTTTTTTTTTTTTTGCTCCAGTAACACCAAACTGGTTGTGTAGTACCCTCATCTTAATCTTTCACTGCCTTTATTTTTGGTCTTCCTTCTGTTTAGAATACTGTTATTTGCCTAAGTATTTCTCATCTTTTAAGATCCAAATTAGATGTACCTCCTTTAGAAATCTTTCCCATGAACATCTAAGGTAGATGAAGAACCTCTCCTGTATGCTTCTACAGCATATTATACTATATGGATCTTTATATTGTCTTATCTTCCCTGCTAGACTGTGAGTTTATCAAGGGCAAGAAGCCTCTATATCCCAGATCCTTAGTGCACATGTGATAAATATTTATAGCCTGACATCCTTCATAAAGTCAAGAAAGGAGGTCATAAGACTGATCAACACATTATCAGAAGCCCATTCTTCGTCACAATATACTTAAAAAGAAACATAAGAACTTAGTATACCTGCTTTACTGAAGTTGGAGCTATGCTTTGTACAGTATTGTAAATTCCTCAAGAAAAAAGGCAGAAAGAATTATGAGCACTCTCACTACCAAGTGCTCTCAAATGAAATCAGTTTGAAGCAGTTTTCATTAAGATGGATTGAATGTGGCATCGTGAGAAACACTTTATCAAATGTAGTGTTTTACTTAGTGATTAACTATATACCAGTTGATGAAGCTCCCCAAATCCTTTGTAATCCCACCACTCCAATAAACATTTAATGAGTATATAAGTTCAAAAAGCCTAGCAGAGGATTTAAACCTTCAATCTTGTTTTTATTTACTCTTGGAACTCAATTTCTCACTTCAAGTGCAGAATGCTGGTGCTTGAGGCTCATCTGCTGCCCTGGTAAAATTAATGTGCCTCCCACAGTTTAAATTAAACATGTGATATTCAAGATGAAAGAAATTTAGTAAGAGTGCCACAGTATCATTCACACTCGCCTTAAAATGTTTGAACATCAGCAAATTGTTTTCTCAAAAATGATTCATTCAGAAGTTTTAAAAAATAGTACTGAGCAAGATTTGTTTTAACTCTCAAATGTGAAATTTGAAAAGGAAAGATGAAGTTTAATAATTAAATCCTGTGGTACAGCAGTTAGCACTGAAAATTGAAGTATGATGGTATAGGGTAAGCTATATTTATCTGGGTTAGAACACATGAGCTGTTATTTGGTCCCTACTACTTACTATTGCTATGTCTTGGGCAAGTCATGTAGCTTTTCTGAGCTTTCTCATCTCTAAAATGGGACTATAAATACTGTATGTCCCTATCTCACTGTTTGTGGAGTTCAAATGAGATATGCATAGGAAAATGTTTTACAAACCACAGAAAATCATATAAATCTAAAGTAGCATTACTATTACCACACTTTACACAATATACAATTAAAAAGAGATGTGTACAATCTGCTTGATGACTATAATAAATGTAACTGCTTAAATTTAATTTTGAATAATTTATCTGTCATGGAGTTAAACTTCACTTAAGTTTACAGAAATGTAATAAGCTATACATAAACTACTGATCTGTAACTTGGAAAAGAGAAACGAGGGAAGAAAAAATTCCTGGACAAGGGGAGAAAATAAAGACATTTTATCAGTTCAGAGTGGTCAGAGATTTTGGTATGACCCTAACGTGAAGCAAAACATTTAATTACATGAACCAATGATTATCATCTGCTAAAACACCTAAATACTAATCAAAAGCAAACAATGAATTGTTTCATTAGAAATATCCAGGAGTTAATAAACAAGATCTTATGCTCCTTTGGGGATTATCAGTCTGAATAAATCCAAATGTCAATTTAGTGTACAAGGCACTTGGTAAAAGTTCTTTTGTCTGTAATATACTGTATATTTAAGTATAAGTATCTGCATTTAAAGGTATTATGGGTGAAGTATACACTGTATATCTTACAGAGGCTTTTGAAATGGGATTTTTAAAAAATATCTATGCCTATTTTGGGAGCTACAGTTTGTTACAAAAGGCCTTGACATTTTCTGGTTACTTCAAATGCTTAGCAATCTTGCTGGAAAGCAGAGACAGATATATCCCAAATACAATTTTACCAAGGAATGAACTGAAAAATAGATGATTTTAAAACTATAATAAGATACTGTTTTAAACATATTTATGTCCAATAAGTGATTGTTTAAATATAATAACATGGTCATACAATGAAAGATTCCATAACCATTAAAAATCCTGTTATGACAAAGATTGAGAATTACTTACAAAGCATTCTTAGAAAAAGCATTTCACCTGAATCTAACAAAATTTTTTGACCTAATCCATTTTTCAGGAAATCAGAGATAAAGGAACAAGTTAAATAATATCACAAGGAAACAATCAAACAAATCCAGAATTTGGAACAATCTACAATTCATTTGGCCTGATTTCACAAAGGAAATGCCAGGAAGAAAAGGGGAAATATGCTACTTGCTTAAAGGGGATTTAAGAAATCTAACACTCAAATATAATTTGTGATTCTGGAGTGGATTGTGGTTCCAAAAAAACAGCTAAAAAGAAATTCTGAGGACAAGGTAAAGTTTGAATATGCACTGAATATTAGATAATTACTGTTACTTTTTTCTTTTTTTTGAGATAGGATCTTGCTCTGTTGCCTGGGGCTAGAGTACAGGAGCATCATCATAGGCCCTGTAACCTCAAACTCCTGGGCTCAAGCAATCCTCCTGCCTCAGCCTCCCAAGTAGCTAGGACTACAGGTGCAAGCCACCATACATGGCTAATTTTTCTATTTTTTGTAGAGATGAGGTCTCACTCTTGCTCAGGCTGGTCTTGAACTCCTGGCCTCCAGCAATCCTCCTGCCTCGGCCTCCCAAAGTGCTAGGATTATAGGCATCAGCCATTGCACCTGGCCTGTTAATTTTGTTATATGTGAAAATGGTATTATGATTATGTATGAGAATATCATGTTTAGAAAACACATGCTGAAGTTCTTAGGGGTAAAGTATGATAACTACAATTTATTTTGAAATAGTTCAGCAAAAAATAATGAATATACAGGGTATCCTAAGTGTTTTTCTTCAATTTTAATAACTTCAAAAACTTAACTGCTATGAACTTTTAAAAAAATCATTTGAAACTTTATTTACATTTATTTTATATTTATTGGCTTTTTTGAAGTTTGAATAATAGATTTTTAATTTATTTTCTGTTCTAGTCAGCATTTGCCATTTTCAAGTAGAGAGGAACTGAAACAAAAATTTATCATAGAAATTTATTCATCAACACAAAAAAATCCACATAAGTATAAAATTATAAATAATTAAAATTCAAAGGCTGCTCATTTGCCAGTTTATAGCAGCTAAACTTTGGTCACTAAGGCTTAACACTCCATTAAGACTTTGGGATGCCTATACATGGAAGAAGCAGATATGGCAACATTTTCAAAATTACTGAATCTAGTTATAGAGCATTTGGATGTTCATTGAATTATTCTTTCTACTTTTTCTGTATTAAAATTTTTCAAAAATATTATTTTGCTTGATAAAAAGTTAAAATATTATAATAGAAGTCGTAAGGAAATGATTCTATAATATTAAAAGATGTAAAAAGCTACATAATAGAATTATAACGACTCAATTTTATATTAAATATCTATAAATAGACTCATCTAAACATACAATAAAAAATACAGAAAGAGGGTCCGGACAACTAATGGTGGCTGCAGCGGCTTGGATGTGGTACAGTAGTGATTGAGCAGCTAGCCTAGTATGCTAATGCTGTGCGGGTGCTGGGCTCACACTGGGATGATGGTGAAGTATTTCCTGGGCCAGAGCATGCTCTGGAGTTCCTGGGACCAAGTGCTCACTGTCTTCTGGTAGTGGTACCCAAACCCCTATAGTAAACATGTCTTGAGAGAAGACATAGTACACTGGGTACTATGACCCCTAACCAGAAGCTCCTGTCACAGTGACTCCTGACCAAGACCAACAGGACGTCCTGCTGGGGCTAGCGACTGTTTCCTGTCAGTGTTGCTCACTTGGTCTACTCCATTGTGGATCCACAGAATCAGACCATGACCACCTTCCCCTGGAACATCAACCACACCTGGCTGATGGTGGTGGAGGAACCATGTGTTCACTATCTGAACTCTGACAACACTGGCTGTACCAAGATCCATCAGGAAGCCTGGGTCTCCTCTAGCTTATTTGGTATCTCCAGAGCTTTCCCGGAATTTGGTCTTGCCCCGATTCAAAAGCAACGTGACCAGAACAATGAAAGATTTTTGACTACATCTTGGCCAAGCTGCAGGGTGAGGCCCCTTCCAAAACACCTGTTGAAACAGCCAAGGAAGCCAAGAGAGGGCAAAAGAGATGGCACTGGCAGCTACAGAGAAGGCCAAGGACCTAGCCAACAAGGCAGCCACCAAGAAGCAGCAGTAGCAGTAGCAGCAGCAGCGGTAATGGGTATAGCCAGCCTACCACCACCACAGGACACCAGACAACTCGACTCAACTCCCTCTGCCTTCTCCTCATTGTACTCTATTATTAAAAATCAACTTCTAGTCCTATCCACTGTCTGGGTGGTGGGTTGTGGGTGGCTGTCCAGTTTGGCATCTGTGGTACACCAGACACATTATCCATGTCTAAGCTGGGCCTGCCATCTCCCTATAGGACAGCTGAGGACAGAGGTGTGGTGACTTGCCCTTATTCCAGACAGTATGCAGGTGAAGTGGCAATAAACACTAGACTATAAGCCCCACGCGGGCAGGGCTATTTGTTTTGTTCTCTGATGAGTCCTAAGTACCTGGAACAATATCTAGCACATAATAGGCACTCAATAAATATTTGTTGAATTAAAAATATATATAGAAAGAACATATATCATAAAGTTAACAATCTGTGTTAGAATACTTTCCCTTTGCTTTTCAGTATTTTTTGTAAACCATAAATGTATTATCATAAACAAAAATAGCCATTTTACATGGATTTAATACTTAAATGCATAAAACAGCCTTTACAAGGGCTATTCTGCTATTCTTAGGGTAAAGAATAGTTTGTTTCTAAATCTAAACTCATTAAACTGTCAATGATAGCTCTATGTTTGATTACATCATAGAATTCAATTTTAAAATTTGTTTTAAAATGAATTTTTCTTTATATCAGAATTTAACATAAACTAGAAACCAGGAATCTGAGACATCCTTGTACTTGTTTCCAAAACTCCTTGCTCTCTTTAATTCCAACTGCTTTCCCCTCTACTCCATGTACACACTATTCTTTCCTACTTCCCTTTATCCTTCATTCATTACTTTTATTATTGAGTATCTACTATGTGCAGGGACATAACGGACACAGTCCCTGTCAAAAGAAAACCAAATCTCCTGTGGAGACATATATAGAATGGACAATTATAAACAATGTGTTAAGTGTACCAATAAGATGAGCAGAGGGTTTCACTGGAAAGTACTAAAGGGGAATATGTGCAGCCAATGTGAGAGAAGTGAAAGAGCCAGGAAAGCTTAAGTCTCAGAGGAGGAGTAGGAGTGCTCCAGGTAAAGATCAGGAGCAAAGGCATTCCTAGCAGTGGAGAAGCATGAAAGAAGAGTAAGATTATGGGGAAATACAATTATTGTATTGCCAGATTTATTAAGTGTAAGGTAGGGAATGGGAAGAGCTGAAGCCATATAGATAGGCAGAAACCAGATCACTGAGGTCTTGACTGCTGTGTCAACATACAAACAGCGTGATTAGAATCCTCTTGCTCAAAATGTACCTTCTGAATTCTTGTTACAGACTTTAATCTACTGGGTTTCAAAATCACAAAGCCCATTTCTATATTTAAGAAAGAACCTTTTTTTTTTCTTTTGCCCAAAGTGACTTTTGGGGAAAGAATATTGCAGTTGTTAGATATATACTATTACATGGAATAGTCATTTTTGGGAAAAGACTGAAGAACAAATCCTCCACCAAGAACTTGTGATTCACATACATGAAAAGAATACAAACATGGGAACATGGTCCCTTCTAAGCATGCCCACATTTCTTTTCCTCTTTTTAAAAAAAACTGTTTCAGAGCTTGACAAGGCCTTCTGCAAGAGCTAGCAGTACCCTATCACATTAACGCTTCCTCTGAAATGGGCATCTTGGTGAAGATTAGGTTGGCAGAAGAACCAGAAACAAATCAAGTTTTCAATCTCAAAACAAAAACAAAAATGTTACTCATTGCCTCAGCAGGCCTAATGGTAAATCTGTGGCATGCACTTTTTAATCAGAAAAGGTAAGACTGTACTTACATCTCGGGCTTTCACATAGAAGGCCTCTTGAAAAGCAGCTTCTAATGAGCCAATAAAAAATACAGGATGGCAGTCACCATATCTACAGGAAAAATTGAGTCTATTAATTAAATTACATTTCAAATTTACTTCAAAGTATCATAAGTCTAACCAATGACTTTTAAAGTAAACATTGGGGCTAATGTCTATTGCAAACTAAATATTAAAACATTTCTTCAAAAGCTTGGAAATGAGCAATTTGCTTTTAGAATTCGGCCTATACTAATACATTAGAACACAGAAATTTTAAGTATACCTAGCAAATGGATTTAATAAGTGCTGTGAAACCATGCCATTTGTAAGGAGCAATTCTTGATTATTCACTTTCATAAGATATTCCCAGTTACACTAACCTTAACTTCCCACTTTAGTTCATGTATTACATAATTCCAATACAGAGGAAAAAAATGGTTTCTTGCAGTTTCTATGTTATAGTATAATACATCAGAAAATAGCACTAAAGAAAAATATAATTTATACCAAAACTAAGAGTTAAATATTAATCCTTTTTATATTTAAATATCTCACCAGACTGTCAAATGCATATAAAACATTTTATATTTATATTAGACTTTTAAAAGAAGAAATGCTAAACAATTCCCAAAAAAGTTAAAAGAAAAAAATCCACTACACTTAAAGTTTTTAAATTACCTTTTTACTTAATTTTATTTTAAAGAATTTTTTGTTTGTCCTAGGATATACTAAAAATTAGCATCCTATATCCTAGTCCTTTTGGGAATATAATAAAAATATTAAATTAGAATCCATTTATTCAACTTCTATAAAGATACAGAAATAAGTTGAATAAATCCATGAAGTGGCATAAATGATTTGCCAGTTATCTCACATTGAACCATGTGTGTTTCACTATTAGGGCTATATAAACTGATAAATGTATCCTTTGAGTACTTCAAGGAGAAATTTTAAACAATCTATAATTAAAATTGCCCCAGAAAAATCACAGTAGCATGAAAGAACATCAATTTTATATATTTAATTTCCTAACCCTACCTTGAAGAAAACTCTGCTGTAAATTGTAATAAGGCATCTCCTTCATTTTCTGCGTTTTCTGGCACTAAAAAACAAACAAAAGAAAAAACAAAAACAAAAAAAACAAAACAAATAGACACAAAAAACAAACCACATAACATCTAATCCCACATATAAGAAATATATTTAATCAATAAAGAGGAAATAAAATTAAATTTTAGCTTCTGTGATATATCTGAGGGGACATTTTAACTCAATATATATTAGATTTTATCAAACCAGGATTAAAAACCTTAAAAAAATTCCAAGCTTATAAATTTTGGAAAACCAACTGACACAATCCTGCTAAGCATTTACAATATGTGGCAGTCATCACTTAGGATTTCCATGTTTTCTTGAAGTAGACATCTTGTGATTAAATTATATAAAAAGAGTCTCACATTATTTTAAAGAACTCACTAATTGGGAAAATAGTCAATTTTATGTAAATACCACATAAACTTCTGCCCAGAGGAATTCTCTATTTCACAGAATAAATGAGTCAGTTAAGGATTTATTTTAGTGTTCATTTGCCATATAGCATTGCTTGTTATTCTACAGTATGCATCTCATTAAGTAGAAGTAAGAGAGATGGCACATTTAGTTTACTTTTTTCCCTTCCAAAGATGGGTACCAGTGAATGGAAAAGTAATATTACTATTTTTAAAACTGGTAAGATGTGGGGAAACAATTATCAGTTACAGAAAGTACAGCTGTTTGTTAACCTCTAGGACTAAAGAGAGTTAGAACTAATTATACATGTAAAACAAAAGTTGCATTCCTTTGCATTTTTTATGAATTTTCCTAATGTGCTGAGAATTTTTGGGCTTAAGATAATCAAAATTCAAAAGGCTCTGGTTCTAATGAAGAATACCCACTCACTATATTTTCTCTCTCCAAACCTGGAGGTCAGCAAGAGATTTTTAAGTTCACTGTCCTTCATAAGTTTGTGTACTAGAAGGGAGAATTAAAATGCTAGACCCAAAGAGCTATTAATACTCACTCATTGAAGATTTTCTCAGGGCAGATGATGCCATGCCGAATACTTCTCCATCATCCACTCCAAATTCTGTAGCATCTTCAAAGTCATCTCCATCGCTATCACTAACCATATGAACATCGGTGCTTTGCTATTTAAGGAAAGTCCTGATTAGTTCCATATTGACTTTAATATATCAAATTCTAAAGTTATGTAATCACAATAGGATATTAGTCTTAAAAGAGTTTTAAGAAATACTTTTCATATAAGAAGTCATTTGCTAGAGTAAAGCTTACTATTTTTAATTTTAAGGCTTACCTACATTTCTTAACTTGCTGTGATACTTGTAGACCAAAGGTTGGAGACTGAGGGAAAACAAAGAATGCTTACATACTCAATGAAGATAGGGACTTTTGTCTGTTTTATTTCCAGCCTATACTACACAATTAAGTGCTCAATAAACCAGGAAATGGGTACAACTGGAGAAGTCAGAGACAAAGTAAGCTACCAGTCTCTCAAAAAGCTCACATTAATCTATATTTGGCAGGTAGAAACAATGGTAGCATTTTCAAACTTGCCATTTCCTTACTGCAGTGATTAACAAATTTTTCATTAGTAAAATATGGTATGCTATCCCCATGGCGTTATCAGAAGATAACATGAAATACACTATATATGAGAGCTCTTTGTAAACTGAAGGCTATTAAATATGAGCTGCAACAATGATGTTTAACTTACTGAACATTTATTGAGAATTTACTACATGCTGGGCACTGATAAACATTCTCTGCTTATTTTGTTTTTGGCAACATCAGTTGATGCTTAAGGTATTAAAAACATCAGCTTCAAAATATGAACTAGGCTACTATTCTCTCTGGGGTTAGAGTAGAATTCCAAATACTGAGATTTAAAGCATTAGAACTGGGTAGTGAGTACTGACAAATATTCAAGCCTTAGGTGAGAAGAGGGTCCAAGCAATGTATCTGGAGACATGCCTGTCTACTATGTTCAATAAAGTCTACAAAGACTAGTAAATGAAATGTCTGTCTTTTAAAAATATGGTATTATGTACTTATCAAAATGGGGAAACTATTTGATCCTTCAGTCTATGCAGAAAAACTTAACATAGAGATAAATATTTGACAGAAAAGCATTAAGAGAAACAGAATCTAAGACTCATAAAATGTAGCTAGAGTGGATGTTAGAGGTCAGCCAGTTATTGAATCACAGATTTTAAAGGTGGAAGGGATCTTAGAAATCTCTCATTAGTGGTTTTTTAACTTCTTTTCATGGAATTACCTTCCTCCCCTAGGCCCAAACAAAATATTAAGTAAAATGGCAATGCACACAATAGACAAAAGTAGGGCTACTCTCACTGAGGCAGGGGGAGGGCACTGGGGAGCCTGATGCTCTTAGAGTCGGCCTTTTCTTCCTCACATCTGTTTGACAGCTGGGGTACCTCCAAAGGATTTCAGAATCCTGTGGAATACTTCTTGTAACTGCTGATCTAGTAGGTCTAACAGTTCCAAATAAGTAAACTAAGATATTTACTCCATTTGACTCAGTATGCTCAGCACTTCCTCCTTGAGCATACCCAAGCATTAATGTCCAGAATCATAATCATAGTATTTTCCCTTGCATCTTAGGACAGCCTTTCCAATAGTTTAAACAGACAAGGCAATGAAGATACACCTATTGGATGAATAAAATGAATGCTCCTTGCTTTAACCAGTTTATCCACTATTCTAACTCTACCACTATTGCTTACAGACCCCTTGGTTCCAATGGCAATCCTAATCCTCCCTTGTTTGTTCTGTATAGTCAAGATAAGCTATTCAACAGCTTAAAAATTCAACACCCCCTCTCATTTCAAAGCAGTAAGGGAGACTCCTCAACAAAACAACACATCTACTAGGACAACTGTGCTTGAATTCCCTCTATGTTTCAGGCAGTCAAATATCTGGAGTGTGAAGTTCCCTTTAACTTTGAGGCTTAGTCTTAAACAAGTAAAGGCTCAAGATCTACAAGGCACACTAACACATTCCTTTACAGTGCCTAACCAGGTTCACAGATAAGCAAATGGAAAGAAACAAAGGTCAGTATGACAGACCTTTTCACATCCTCTATCACTGTGGTCGCCAACCTCCCCCTTTTGCACAGCAAGAGGTAAGCCGTACAGCAGGAGGTGAGTGGCAGGTGAGTGAAGCTACATCTGTACTTACAGCCACGCCCCTGGTCTGTGGAAAAATTGTCTTCCACGAAACCGGTCACCGGTGCCAAAAAGGTTGGGGACCTCTGCAATCAGCTAAGCTATCATCTCAGCCTTTGCTTAAGTCTTGCCTAGTACTCAACCCTCTCTTTGAGATGCATCAAGTAAAGATCAAGGAGTGGGGGAACAGGAGAGAAAAAAAGGGAATGTTTTTTACAGATCCTTCTTTCTTTTCTTACCCCTTTTACCTTACTGTCTCAGATCTACCCTCTTTCTCCAAATCCAGTTCTCAATTAAATAATAGCCCCTTTCCATAACAATAGGACTTTAGCTCATACTAAGATACTGATTTTAATTTTCTCATTGTGTCTCCATTATTCATTTTGCCTTCACCAGGTATAGAATCCTCCCTGAAAATCCCAGAAAACAAAATCCTACAACCATGACATCTTCAAAAGGAGGTATCTAAAAAGCCGATTTTGTTGAAAAAAAGTATATTCCAAATATGAATTATTGAAGTATCTGCAAGAATGAGCTACTTAATTATGTATAAGGAACTCCCATTCTCTTCACATTTTCTTATCAGCCATCTAACAGGTTAGGAAAAGCTTTTTCTAAAAAATGAGATAAACAATCTTTTTTTCATTAATGTTTGCTGATGAGAATAGATAATCTCTTGGCTATCCTAAAATTCTTTGACTCTGGAAAAGCTATTAATTAAGAATTGTAAAAATAGCTTTAAAAAACCCAGTGATTCTATTTTGGCTGTTTATTGCATTCATTTATTTTATTTTATTATTTTATTTTTTTTTTGAGACAGAGTCTCACTCTGCTGCCCAGGCTAGAGTGAGTGCCATGGCATCAGCCTAGCTCACAGCAACCTCAAACTCCTGGGCTCAAGCGATCCTACTGCCTCAGCCTCCCAAGTAGCTGGGACTACAGGC
>CAUYRT010039622.1:0-18384 GCA_963574885.1 Lepilemur ruficaudatus | reverse complement strand
GGGCATGGTGGCGCATGCCTGTAGTCCCAGCTACTCAGGAGGCTGAGGCAGAAGGATCGCTTGAGCCCAGGAGTTTGAGGTTGCTGTGAGCTAGGCTGATGCCACGGCACTCTAGCCTGAGCAACAGAGTGAGACTCTGTCCATCCCCCACCAAAAAAAAATTCTCCAATTTTATATACTGGCAACTAGTAATTTTTTCCATGCCACGAGAATTTTAAAAAATTAATCTTATCTGTGGGCTGAATATGGTTTGTGGGTCACGAATTTAGAACTTCTGGTCTAGAGTCTTCATTTGGAAAAGGCTACCCCATTCCATATTGATGAGATAAACCAGAAATCTAGCTCATTTTCTAAGAAAGACCCCTCCAGTGAATGCTACCTTAAGGAAACTCAAAATAAGCTATGTGGTCACTAAGTTCAGATGTCAGTTTAGGAGGCCCATTTACATAACAAGTGCCTATGAGCGGAGCAGTAAGAACGTCCAGCCACATCCCTTCCAGCCGCCTCAAGTTAGTTATTTGGCCACTTTTTTTGGTTATAGTTTGTGCATCTTAGTTTGCACAAACCTCAGCTTGCAGTTGCCTCGGAATGCCCTGATTGAAAAGCATCAAGTGCTAGGATACACTTCTAACATTAGTTAATGCTTCTGGCTTTTCAATGAGTGTTGGCAAAGGGTTATGCATGGGGCTTCCTGGCTTGGGTAGAACCTAAAGTGGGTGTGGCTGTTTCTTTTCACTTTCCATCTTTGCTCAGGTATTAAGGAACGAGTCAAAGCTCTCAAATTGCTCAAACATAAACATTTCCAAGAGAGAAAGAGTAGCAGGGAGTAATGAGAGTGGTGGGAGCCAGGCCTGGCGTAAACAATGCCAGGCTCAAGTCCTCGGGCTAAGCTCTAAGGTTCTGCTTACATGTAGTTTATGCCCTTGCCCGGGCAGCAATGTTAAGGCGGAGCTCTGCAGTCCTGGGTAGGCTGCAGGGCCCTCACAACGAGAACCAAAAGATAGGACTTGCGTTTCGGTGAAGCTGCGTATCCGAAGAGAGTTAAATAGATTTTTCCAATGTGAGTCCTTGTCTCAGTTACCAAGAAAATGTCACTCCAAGGGCAAAAAACCCCCCTTTCTTTCCCAGGGATGACATATACATTGTCCTTCTGCCTAGATTCTGTGAAAATGTCTTCACTTTCCCTATAAGATCCATTTCAAAGATCCGTGTCAAAACACGGTAGGATTCAAGCTCAGGTCTAAGTCACATGATGTAAGCCAGTATTGTTAGAACTCTGCATTCTGGAATATTAAGCCTAGTCCCAGCTAATAATGATGCTCCCTTTATTTTCCAGCCGTTAGCATTCTTCAATGCCACGTCTCCCTCAAGAACTTTGCAAGAGAACGCATGATTGGTATGGCACGATTCTGAAATTCCTCTGCAAGTCCTCTTGCAAAGACCTTACCTTTTTTTGAATTCTACCAGCCAGCTGGTCTGTATACGAGCTTGTTTATATCAAGCTATTGTCCACACCCCCTGGCATATGCCATGGCAGCTCGAGTTAATACCTGTTTTGAACTTTCCTGTTTCCTGACTCATTTATCACTGCTAAGCCAGTAGGCGTAACTGGAGTGCTGTGCCCCATCCATCTCTGCATATCTTCATCTACGACTGTTTAATAATTGATGCAAAACTCATGAATCACCCTACATTCCAAATGCAAGATACTGAAACTTCTGATACAAACACTCTTTGTGTTTGCAACATGCTCTCTGGTAAGGCCGTCTATGCTGCTCGAGATAAAATAACTTTTGTGATATGGAAAGAGGATATGATAATAATAACTGCAAGCCAGCAAATTTACAGATGATAATGTGATCTGAAATCATGATCGACAGAAATCGATTCATCAAGTTCAACATGGCTTTCCCCCTTAAATTATGATTTTAGATGATGACTCAACATTTTGTTACTGATAATTGCTTAGCCCAACCATACGGATGAGGAAGAAACCATAAACTTGAGCATTTTGTTCTTTTCCATATAGATGTGGATAAAGTGCCCCTGGACTGAAAAAAAAAAAAAGCCAAAAACAGTTAGAGAGGTCAAATGTAGTGAAAATGATTTTTAAAGCAGACCCCGGGTGGTATGAAGTTCGCCCTGCTCCAAATCTGTGTGTGCTGATTGAATTTCCACAAGACAGTGGCCTCGTAACCCCATTTCTAGTTCAATAGGCACTCTTAAAATTGACTTTTTCTTCTCACAAATCAATCTCAGCATCCTACAAAAGTTCCAGACTAGTTATTTCATACGTAACATTTCCATTTACCTGAATAATAGATACTGACTTAGCAATTACAATTTAGGTGATTGTGCGGCTGAAGAAAACAGAGGGAACTCCTAGTTCACGCCCCGGTCTCGGGCGATACCACGTTAGGCTGGAGTCTACGTGACGTCAGAGGACTGGATTGAGGCAGGCACTGGATTATTAGACGGTGTACTGTTCACGTAGCAGGGTGACTGTTGTGGCTGAGTGATGACGCAGTTTAGACTTAGAGGGGACCTAAGCTCAAAGTCTACTGATGGAAGATCTTACTGACCAAGTCGCCCACACTGGCCTTGCAACATCAATCGTACGGATAAAAATGAAAGGGTAATGCAATTTAACCTTCAGCACCCATTAAATGTTTTATCATTCATCTAAGAAGCATTTGATAGATAATAATATCATATAAAGTCATTTACCCTGCTTGTGTCAGCTGACTAGTTCTGCCTACTCAATAGTTGGCTTTATTCCCAATGATCGGGTTGGCTCTAGGTAGTTTGGTGCTTCTTCAGTTAGGACAAGAATATCAGCAAGGATGGAAAATACGTTTCACAGAGGGTGACTATGGTGACATAGTGGTAGTTGCCAGAATGTTTGTGGTGGGAAGGACTTGGGGGGTCACTTCGAGGCTGGGGTGCTATGATTAGTGGGCAATAGGTCTGGCAGGGGTTGGGGGGAGGAAGGATGTGTACCATTTGTCATCCCTGCTAGATTGGCAATGACTTTGTGGATCATTAAACAAACAGGGGATTCTTAAGCATCCCAGTGGGAATTAAAATTACTCCTCCCATCTACCTAGAACTGTGGTCTTCCTTCCTGGCCCTGGTTCACAGTCCAAAGTCAGTATCCATTTTCTCTGATAAGGTTTTCTCTGGTAAGTTTTGATAACTGAAATAGTGCATTGGAACATATTTTACCAAAATAGGGAGAAAAGTTTGGTTATGGCCAAACAATATAAGTCCAAATACTACTACTGGGATTATGCCAAAATGGCCTTGTTGAAATATGTTAATATGTCATAAAATTTTAAAAAGAATCAGTTAATGAAACTATACATGAAGTGATTGCAATTTTGTTAAAGTAGTTTTATTTTAGAATATATCTTTTCTAACAGGTAAAGCAATATATATACTTATTGAAACTTCTATTAATAACAAGGTGGTGCTTAGAATATAAAGTTAAATTTCCCTTATAATTGGACTCCCCCAGAAATAATTGTTAATTCCTACAAACACACACACACACACACACACACACACGCACACATGCATAGAAAAAAAGACTGTCAGGGAGAGTCCAAAATGGTATTGGTATAGGATGTACATAATTTTCTTATCATCCTGTTCTAATTTTTCAGTATTTTTTTTACCATGACCATAAATATTTGAACAATTTTTAACTTGTAAATAATTTTAATTGGTTTTCAAACTGAATGAAAGATTTTATCATTTATCTCAGTGACTTTTAAACTTGTTTAAAATTTATTTTTTAATTCACATACAGTAAAATCCACTTTTTTACAGCATATAGCTCTATGAGTTTTGACAAATGCACAGAGATGTGTATTCACAACCACCATCATGATATAGAATGTTTCCATCACCCCCTAGAAATTTCCTTTGTAGAGAACAATTCTTCAAAAAGGAATAAATTATGGGAATAAAATGAACTCATAGACATAAGAATGACTAAGAGTTAAAAATGCTGTGCAAATACAGAGGCTTAATATTACTGGTCTCGACAGATATGACTCAGCTCAATTTGGAGCCAATAATCATTATCGTACTACATAGAGTCAAAGGGTTGGTTTTTAATTGTTTAAATATTATCATTATTTAGAATTCTGGGGTTTTTGAGTGGTAGGAAGCTCAAAAAATTCATCAATACGCTTTTGTCAACCTGCACCACCAACTAGGTTATACATGAAGTTTTCTACCCTGTCATCTAGCCCTTTGTCCTTAAATGGGACTATATTTGAATTCCTGATTCAGTAGCATCAACTTCTGGACACTGCTTCTTACATTCATTTAGCTTTGTCTTAATGACAGAAGTAGTAAATATATATAGTACTGATTAGTAACAACAAGTAGATCTAATTTTGCTCATCAATTTCAACCTACTGGCAGAAACCACCCATTGAGATGAATTCTGAGATCATATCTTGGTACGATCATATCTTGGTCTTAGTATGAGTGCTGTGATCAATTAGTCATGTCTGCCATGGGCACTGGCAGGAAAGAGGCAACACACATACCACATACTTGCTATCCCTGACCTAGTGTGTGTAATACACACTTTCTGTCTCATCCAGACTTGTTTCCTCTGTCATCCAACCAGTGTCTGGTATTTGGATACTGAATCCTTTTCCTTTCATTTGAATATAACTAATTCTGTGCATACTGGTTCTATCTTCAACCTGGTGCTGGTATTCCTCTCATATGAAAGAATGTAGGTAGAAGGGTCGAATAGCCCTAGTTCTCACCCAAGATTTCATCACAGTTGCTGCTTCTATTCAACCATATGTACAGTGTTGGAAAATGGGCACTGTTTAAATATCAGTCTGCCCCTGTAGACCAAGCCCATTAACAGCAGGTAATGTGTTCTGGCAGATACTCTTGGTTGGCTATTCCTATCCAGTGTGTTTCTTCCTTGCCTGCCTCTCACCGTCCCACTGTCAAGGCTGAAAAATCCAGATACTTGCTTCTTAGCTTTCCTTGTGGTTAGGATTAACCATGTGACCCAGATCTGGCCAATGAGGCATAGAGGAAAGTCTGCAGGGGGTGGGAGGAGGGAAGGGAGGAAAAGACTCTGGGGAAGATTTTCCTTTCCTGAATAAAAGAAGTGAAGGGAGGATTGACTACTTCTTGCTTCCTATCTTTGTATGTGGTTATATATATTTATGATACATGGAGCTGTGGCAGCCATCATGTGACCATGAGGCAACATGCCTAAGTACTTTAACAGGCTAAAAGGCTGACTATAACAGATGGAAAAATGGGACAATGTATTTGATAATACCATGGAGCAACTAAAACCTGCCTTAGGACAGCCTATATCTGGGTGGTTAAACAGTAGACACCCTGTGGTTTAAGTCACTGTTAGATTTTCTGTGACTTCCTTCTAAATGCATGCTAATAGACATGTCTTTCCATCTTTGCTTCTCTCACAGCAGTTTGCACAGGGCCAGATTATTAATGCATGTTGAATTGGAAAAAATGGTCCCTTGTCCTGCAAGCTCCTTACACAAACACTCACATGCACATTTTTATTTCACTCTATCACACAACCAATTTTCCTTCCCACTTGCTTTGTTCCCAGTACTAAGATGGTTTGTATTTATTTCCTCCTTCCCTTTCTGTGGAGATGGTGCATTATTTTTCAACCATTCAAATATAAAAGCAGCTTACTGGGACAGAATGCCAACCCCAATTTATTCATGGTATCCATTATAAAATTATGACTTCAAAGGGACCTAGCCATGTGCTCCTTAGGAGCCAAGCTCTCTCTGCTAATATGCAGGAAGCCCACCATGCTTGCTGAGCTGTGAAAATCCAGATGGTAGGAAGCAGGTGAGTAATGAATGCCATGCTGTTCCCATTAAAATGCTCACAGCTTCTTCACGCTGACCAAATCTCCAGCACTAACCGGGTTTGAGACAACCCAGGGACATGTGGGTTGATGAAGATTGTCTTTTATTCAAAACAAGTTCCTGCCACATAGAAACCTAGAAGAGAGAACTTTCCTGTAGTTGGAACAAAACTTGCCTAAAGGGCAAAGGAGTCTTAAAAATTATAAGTCTCTAAGAACAGAGAAATCCAGTGGGAAATTGACAGCAGTCCAGACTTGCCTACATGCCTGTGTGGTTTACAGTGGAATCTGCTGTCAAGGTGTCTACCATCTGTCACCCAGTCTTTCAAAAAGCAGAGGAGTAATTAACTGCTCAGGCAATACAACCGCTGTCAATCATTCAGATCTATTATCTGCACAACATGGGACATCTATGGCTGACCCCTCCAGGTCCAAAAGGAGAATGCTCTCACATCTGTAGGAGCTCATGGGCAGGCCCTGTGCCACCTAAACACACTTACTACAGAGTCTGGCACATCTGTGGTCAGAAATTTTGCAGTACCTGATGCTCCGAAGTCAGTAAGACATGGTACCCTCTCTGCGGAAGCTAAATTTCTCCATATTTGGAGGTTGGCTCAAATATCGCTTCTTCATGCAGGCCTTGCATGACTTCTTTCAAGCCAAAGACAGCTGTCTTTGTTAAGCAGTCTCATCGCTCCCCATACTTCATCTTCACAAGTTATCACCGCTCACCGTTAGCATTTATCACAATGGCACAGAATCATTTAACATGCCTGTCTCAGTGTCCACACTGTAAACTCCACAAGGAACTCGTTCAACACTAAACCCTCAGTGCCTAGCTGAGTGTCTTAGCATGTAACAGATGCTTTTCAATCTTTTTTCTATAATGGGTCACTGAATGAGAGCCAATATCAAAGTAGATAAACATATAGAGAATAGGTAACCCTTAACAGAGTATCAACAAACAAAATATTTATGCTGGGTAGACTTAGTATATTCTTAAGGGGTATGAGGCAAGGGGAAGTTCTTATTTGGAATAGTGAGTATTTGATGACTTTAGAACTAGCTAGACTGACCAGTCAAGAGCAGGTTTTATCCCAAAAAGCTTTGTAGTATTGGCAGGGATCTCAGGGTCCTGTGACTCACAGGTAGAGAAAGCAGATGGGTTGGGAAAGAGAGGGTACCAGGTGGGGTGCTATTTGGGAAAGGGCACAGAGGTGGTAATAGGACCACCAAAGTGGATTTTGATCAAATAAGTCTGAGATGAAAGGACTTTATTTAACGAACACCTGTTATGTGCATGTCACTGGGCTGCTGAGTACCAGGGAGGCACTATTAATAATAAACAAACCACAACTTGTCCTTGCCATCGTGGAGCTTTCAGTTTAGAGGCTTGGGAAGTAGTGGTAGATTAAGATATAATAAAAAATGTCAGAGGAGAAGTTATTCCAAGACTCTGATAATGGAGGTCTTTGAGCCTAAGAAGAATAAAATACATATTATTATTTTTTTTTACCTAGAGGGAAGTAGGAAGTACCTATCAGAATGTAAGGAAACATACTCAGACGCATCCCTGCATTCAAGAAATCTATTTTTCTCAATGACAAATTGAACACTAAATGGAATACGTTCCATGTTAAATTCTAGATGGGCCTAAAGAGATGAAGAATATGGCAGGAAAAAAATTGGATTTTTCCTTCTAAAAACATGAGATGTCTATGTCAAACAAAATAAAGATGCTGCTAGTCATTCACAAGGCATTATCTTATGATGTCTTGGTAAAGAAAATGGAAAGCAACAGAACCAAGCGTGCCAATGACAATTCTATAAATCACGTAGTATTTCTCTTTCCCCCTCCCCTGCCCCATTTCTGGCCAGGAGTTGTGGTGTTTTGAAGAATATTATAAAATATTACTCTTTTGGATCATATGCATATTTTGAAGCACTGAATTTTCTGGACACCCAGTAGGTAAACAGTAAAAGACAGAATGAATAAAGTCGTGTTAATTTTCATCAGCAGTAGGACCCAATCTTTTCATAAATATTTATCAGGATAAAGGCACTATAGTATATACCTACTGCTTTTCTCTATCCACTGACAACTGGATATTTTGAAAATATATTGCATTATATTTGACTTCATGGTCACGTACTTTAGATAACGAAGAATAACATTAAATGTAGAAAAATCATGAAAGACTCAATTGTGATAGATTCATTCACTGATCCATTTATTCACTCAACGAATATACACTAAGCACACCAGTTATGCGTCAGGTACTAATTTCAGGTGTTGGAGATAATATCAATTAAAAAATAAAAGATCTGTCCTCATGGGACTTATATTCTAGCTGTACAGAGAAGACAACAATCAGTGAACATAATAAATTACACCGTACGTTATGCACTGTGGGAAACACACAGAGCTGAGAGATTAACGGTGCTGGAGTCTGGAGGGAGGCTGCAGCGTAAACAGGGTGGTTGAGACAGGCTTCCCTGAGCAGACTCGAAGGAGGTGAGAGAGTTCACTGTACAGGTGTCTGCAGGAAGAGTGTTCCAGAGAGAGGGGACGGGCGTTAGAACGTCCCTAAGAGAGAGACATGCAGATCAGCGTGGCCAGGGCCAAGCAAGCAAGGAGAAAGTAAGGGAGGAGGAATGAGGGGTGCAGATCATGCAGAGTCTTGCAGGTCACCGCGAGCACTTTGGCTTTTACTAAAAGTGAAACAGGCACAACAAGAATGTGAATGTACTTAATGCAGCCAAACTGTGCACTTAAAAATGGTTAACATGGTAAAGTTTATGTTATGTACATTTTACTACAATAAAAAAAAAATGAAATGGATGGTGTTAGAGGGTGTGAAATAGAAGAGTGATATGTTCTCTCCACGGGGCTGAGAACGGGCTGCAGAGGGCTGGGGTGGAGGCAGGGACCTACCGAGATGATCCAGGTACGGGACGACGGTGGCTCAGACCAAGGCGTCGGCCGTGGAGGTGGAGAGAAGCGGCCACGTTTTGGACACATACGGAAGGTCAACTTGTCAGAATGTGCTGATTACTCAACAAATTAAATGGTTTGGGGGAAAAAACCCGGAGGAATCAGGATGATCCCACGGTTTTTGCCCTCAGCAACAGGCATGTTGGAGTCGCCATCCCTGAGATTGGGAATTTTGTGGAGGGAAGCAGGCTTTTTGGGTGGACCTGTTTACGCACTGAACAGATGTTCGGTTTTATGCACGTGACACGTGAGAGGTTTATAAGTAGAGATGTTGAGTAGATAATTGGAAATAACAGTCTGGAGTTCAGGGGAGGGGACCGAGGGGGTGATATAAATTTGAGAGTTATTAGCATTCAGAATGTATTTAAAGCCACAGGGCGGGATGAGATTGCAGGGAGTGAGTGTATTAAAAGAAAAGAGGAGAGCCAAGCGCTGAACCTTGGGGCAATCCAACATTTAAAAAGTTGGGGGAAGAGGAGGAGCCAGGAAAAAAAAAAACCCAAAGAAGGAACAACCAGTGAGATGGTAGGAAAATCAAGAAAGCTCAGTATTCTGGGTGCCAAGCAGAGGAGGGACCAGTCTCAAAAAAAGCTGTTGCTAGGCAACGTAAAAGGTTAGAGTCAACCTTCGGATGTAGCACTGTGGAGGTCACTTTTGACTTTGGCAAGTACGGTTTCTGTGGAGTGGTGGGAGTGAAACGTAACTGGCGTGGGTTTCAGAGAGAAGGGGAGGAGAGAAAATACAGCGACTGTGCGCAACTCTTTCAAGGAGTTTTGCTGCAAAGAGTAGAAAAGAAACGAGATGGAAGACAGTAAGGAAAGTGGGCTCAAGAGAGTGTTTTTGTAACATCATAGGAATAACAGCAAGCTCATATGCTGATGAGAAAGTTGCAACAGCCAGGAAAAACTTAATGGTGAAAAAGAAAGAGGGTAAAATTGCTGAGTGAATAAAGAATGCATGAATGAACAAACCAGGAACCAGGACTGGTCACCACTCACAGTTGAAATAAAATCTGTACAGGTTCATTTCCCACCCTCAGCCAAAAAAAAGATAGTAAGAAAAATGTACTGAAGCACTGTCTTCATACAAAGTTTAACAGGATTCTCAAAACATTAGTATTGCAAGAGTTTCTCCGTACACCAGCATTTCAGAGATCCACGTGATTGCTATGAATGAAAGACCTCCCTTCCCTCCTCTCCCGGCTCTTTCTTCTCCTTCTCCCTCCTTCTCTTTTCTGCTTTCCATCCCACCCACCTTCCTTTTTCTTTTGAAGCTGAGAGTAGAAAAGACCCTATTCCTTTAGCTACCTCCTATCTGCCTACAAGGCAGAAGGCTGCACACCTGTATACACTCTGAAGTGCTGAGCAAGGTACGACAAGATCACTTCCACATGGGTAGCCTGACCTCCTTATGACCTTTCTTAACTTGCCCCACTCTTCCTAATATCTTATAAAACAAGTCTGTCAGAGGAGGAAAAAACCCACACAACTCATCCTTTCCCTGCGGAAGATTTATAGACACTTTGTAGACGGCCAGACTCAGGTGACAGTGCCAGGAACTTTCCAAGTGATTTGTAGATCTTCCTTCCAGGAAGTCAGTCTTTAATGGAAAACTCTTCTAGCCACACATTCCCTTACTGAGGTATGACTGCAGGGAGAGGTTTGCAGCTGTCGTGAAGACTACCCACTGAAATTAACTAGCTGTTGACTAGGCCTCGAGACATTTCAGTCTAAGAAAAACACCAGAACGGCACAGTTTAGAAGAGCACAGTTTTTGTTTGAAACTACCATTTATTTGGTGGCCTACTCCATGCCAGGCACAGTCCTAGACCCTCTCTATACGCACTCTCTTCCTCAATTATATCATCGTCCTCATTTACTGAAATGCCTACTTTGGCCGAAATCTGTGCTTTGTGTTTTACATTATATCACTTAATTGCCACTCAAACTCCACGATTTTAGTATCTTCCTCCATTTTTCAGATGGGGAAATGGTGGCTCAGAGAGGTTAAATAACTTGCCCACATTTGGAAGACTAACAGTAGAGCTGGGATTTGAACCCAACTCTAGTTCCAAAGCTTGCGTTCATAACCACCCGCCTCTTGTGTGCTGCTTCTTTTCCCTCCACCTTCTATTATCTCTTGTTCCTTGTCGTTTTTGTCAATCATTTTTTTTTATCCTTTATCTTTCACTCAGAGTTATGGATTTTACTTCTTAGCACAGCAGACTTTATCTTCTGGGCTCATCCTTAACTTCTCCATACTTGTCACACATCTTACGCTTTTGCAAAGTTTAACTCTTTGGCCTCCCCTAGGCAAAGATAGTCTTTGCTGACCAACTCCCATATCCATTGCATTTACCTGAGACATTCTTGCCGTTACTTGTGGCTGCTCATATCTCACTGTCCTAGACAGTATGTCCCTCGAGGGGGCAGGATCTTATCCACTCTTATAATATGGGGACCTACCATAGGGACTAGCATCTACTAGGTTTGCAAAAAATACCTGTTGACTGGCTCAGTGAAAGAAAATGAATGCATGAAATCTTCAAGGCCAGCTCAAATACCACCTATTCCATGAAGCTTTCCTAAGCTCCTAACTAGAATAAATTCCTTCCTCTTCACAACTCCTGTAACTCTTTGCACTTTTCACATGCTACCTATGATATTCTCACTTGCATGTGTACTCATTTTTTTACTGAAATCTATTTCATTAAGGGCAGAGTTCCTATTTTACTCATCTTTGACTCTATCAAGCACAACTGATGTTTGATGAATAAAGGAATACAAAACCAAAACCCTTCTCTAATGATAAAATTTATTCTAGTTCTTGACCTTGCTTAGGAGATCTTGGACTACCTTGAGGATCTAATAAAAGCTATAATTCCTTTTCCCACAATATGCATGTTTGAAAAATTCTGCATACTATTTTTAGGGGACTCCTGGACCCCAACTAAAGATTCTGAACTCTAGTGGGATCTGAGTCCATCACTCAATGCCACCCTGCCCTCAGACCTTTGCACAATTCTTCAATCTGGAATTTATTTTCTTAAAATTTATTCTATTTCCCCTCCCTTTCAGGACCCAGTTGAAAATTAGTTTCTTCTAGAAAGCAAGTAAGAATAGTTTCCATTTAAAACTTCACTAACCCATCTGGCATCCTCTTACAGGGCACAACTCCTTTATATTGGATTATAGCACAGATGTTGACAAATGGCTTAAATATAGTGTATGTTTGTCTCCTCAACTAGATTATAAGTTCCCTGAAGACAGAATCATATTTATTTCTTTAATAGCCAGTATCTCTCTCAGTGCCGAAGATCTCACTCTGTGAATAGCAAACATGACGCAAATGGTTCACGACTGGAGATTTAGGATTCTCGTGGGCACAAGTGATTGCTGGCCCATGTAATGCACATGACAGCTCTCCTCTAAATTTAAAGTCACAGGTACTACATTTTTGTCTACAGCTTCGGACCCCTCTGAAATAAAGCCAGTAACTTACGAAATCAAGTACCAAGGCCATTTTCAGAAGCTCTTCCTCCAAGCATAGCAGATGAGAGAGGAGTGGAAATCGGATATTTCCGTATCTCCAAGGACTCTAATTTGGGGAACATTTTTAAGTATTGTTTCTGACAACCTAAGCTATTGCCTTTGGAGAGTATGGTAAAGCTTAGGGCTTAAAAAAGCCAATAACTATTAAATGTAGTCACAAAATTCCTTTCTCTCCAATACACATCATAGTGGGTTCTTAGCCGTAATTGTGATTCATTGTTTTCTGCAAAGTTCTTGGGAAGAAATGATATGTCAATATCTTATCAGGCAATAGAAGGAATCAAACCATTGAACATCAAAGGTATAAACTTAACATTGGCCACGATCTCAAGTATACCTCCTGCTTCTTCAACTCAATGTAAATCAACAGTAAAATGTGCAATAGAAGGAATCAAACCATTGAACACCAAAGGTATAAACTTAACATTGGCCACGATCTCAAGTATACCTCCTGCTTCTTCAACTCAATGTAAATCAACAGTAAAATGTGCCAGCAGTCATCTGGGGGGAACTTCAGGGTAATACAACCTTTTGATCATTTATCACTAAGAAAACTTTGTGAACTGGTGCTTTCCTCCCTCTCAAACCTCATCTTAAACCATCTCTCAACGCCCCTTTCTCACTACCTACCTCTTTGGCTTTCAGGATCTCCTAAATGCCTGGCTTTCCACTACTTCAAGGTCTTCAAACATGCTGCTCTCTTTCTGCTAAACTACTCCCTTTTCCTTGGCTAATATCTCTTCATTTTTAAAAATTTCAGCTTAAACGAACTCCCAAGAGTTGAATTTTTCTAACAGCCCATTTTAAAAATCTCTACATTGCTCTACAGCACCCTATTTTTTTCCTTTAAAGCATCTACCAGAATTCATCACCACATATTTGTTTGTTGATGTCTGTCTCCCCTGCAGGACTGTCTAATGCACCAGGGCAGGGATCATAGCTGATGTTTTTCACCACAGTGCTCCTAGCCCCTTGCCCAGTGTTTGACACGTAGTAGACAGATGTGTAATCAATGCTCAATGAAAGTACAGTTTTCTAGAATCTTAACTAGTAGTTGTTGCCTGATCACTTGGGTTCATATCGTATAATACTGTTCTTACACACACACACTCATACATCTAATTTTCAGGTGAATTGGGTGTAGCAGACCTATGGGATCATGAAAATTTGAAAACAAATTAAATCTGCATTTGCCTCATCCTTCTTAAGAAGGTCTACTCTTAGCTGATCATATATACACAAAAACTCATGCATTATACAATGTACACACACCCTTGTGACACTAGCCCTCGTCTAAACCAGTCTCCACGCTTTCAATTTTGAGGAAGAAAGGCAATAGCGTGCCAGAGACTGGGTGGGAAGATCTTTCTATGCCAAGAAGTCTGACCCAGTGAACTATTTCAGTCAAATATGCAGTTTGAATTGGATTGCTTGATTGCTGAGAAGGGATTTCTGGATTAGACAGTTCATTAGAGGCTGAGCCAGCTTCTGGGGTCTGTCGGTCTTCTCTGCATGCCTGGAATTAGCAAAGTGACGCAGTGAAGGCTGCCTGAGTGACAGCTGCCAGTGAGTCACATGTAATAATGGCTGAAATAGCAGCTACCCAGAGGCACCGAGCACACACTAGGCTCGGTATCCCAAGCCTGTACACAGCTGAAAATGTAGAGGGTGCTTAGTAAATAGTTTTCAATTGACAACACACCTCATATTCTATAAAGTATTATATTACCTGTAGGTAAAGTATTATTCTAACACTTAGAGCTTATGTGTGTCAGGTACCATTGTAAGTGCTTTACATACATTATTCCTGTAATCCTCAATATGATATCATTCCCATTTTATAGATTAGGTAAGGGGAGAGAAGTTAATATACCCAAGATTAGCCAGCTGTAGTCAAAGCTGTAATTTAAACTGAGGGTGGGGACTGCTACTGATCACCTCTCTTAGAATTGTTCCTATGACTAAACCTCTCATCCCATGCTCCTGCCACTTACCTAATCTATAAAATGGGAATATTATACTGAGGATTTTACATGAATAATTTATCCAAAACACTTAGAATGGTGCCTGATACACATAAGCACTAGCTGTTAGAATAAAACTTTACCTGGACGGTGACATAATGAATGGTTAATAGAATGACTTCAGATGTTGGGAAGATACCATTCATCTCTACTGCTGATAAGTGATGTGCCTTTGGGCGAGTTGAGTTTCTCTGAATCTCAGTTTCTTAATCTGAAAAATAAGGATAATATTAGTACCACTGTGGAGGGGAATGATGAGTATTAAATGAGATAAGGACGGCGAGGGGCTGAGCGCGATGCCTGGCACGTTGCAGACACTCAGTACATGTGATAATTTGTTCCCCTCTGGTGATCACTTCTCTGGACCCCAGAAAAGGCAGAGCGAGGCTCTACAGCTCTGCACCATAGGACCAATAGCCCAGGGGACTCCAATTGCAGGGGATGGGTTATATCTGATCAGAAGAGTTATTGGGGCTGGATTATTAACACCACAATGTTAGCCCACACAAAGTTCTCCGATTTTTCGAATGAGTTGCCAACATTTAAAAATTATAAAGTTTCATTTAAAAGAACCCAGATTTTCAGTTTCTTTAGGAAAATAAATAGACTGCAACATTGGGCTGGCATTCCCATAGGGCCACTCCTGGCTTGAGTGGGGAAGCAGCTGCTCGCTTCCGGAGGGTCTTGAATACGCTGCATCTCCTACCAGTCCCAAGTGTCCACCCAGCCTTGAGGCCAAATGCCAGCTCCCAGTTATCCTCCCGGGTTTTCCTCCACCTCCCTGCTCTCATCTTTTATGTTACTTGGCCTCTGCAGGCATCTGAGTTAGTGGCTGCTGGTCTTGACTGTTTGGTGGTGTCCCCTGAAAACTGGTGCCTCTGTGGGCGGCGTACAAGGAAGGAACGCCTTTATTCACACGGCCTTAGGCCATTTTTCAGCAATGCTAGCAGAAACGGGGAGGGAGGGAACAGTTAATGCCACAGCCGCCCCACTAAGCTCAGCACAGCTTTGGAGAACAGCCTCTTACCCAGAAGCTGACTCTAAATTCATTATTCACTCACCTTGAACCTTCTCCAGTTCTGTGTAGACTAAGGGTAGAGGATCTGGGACAAAAGGTAGGGGTGCTATACAACACTTTAGAGCTTAGTTCTCTAAAACATATTTTGTGGATTATTAGTCCCTTAAGACCCCTCCCTTGGTGGGGTTGGGAAGGAAATGGCAAACACTGTTGGGAAATAGC
Organism: Lepilemur ruficaudatus; assembly: GCA_963574885.1. Classification (NCBI taxonomy): domain Eukaryota; kingdom Metazoa; phylum Chordata; class Mammalia; order Primates; family Lepilemuridae; genus Lepilemur; species Lepilemur ruficaudatus. The sequence continues at coordinate 2,678 of CAUYRT010039622.1, read as the reverse complement.
TCATACGTTATCCTCCACCTGGGGAATTTACCTGGGCAAATGAATGATTCAGGAGTCTTATAATAATGAAGTTCATGCACAATCCACACATTTAACATTTATTGAGCACCTACCATGTGTCACTGTTCTTCTTGGTGTTAGGAATTTGGTATTGACAGACAATATCCCTGAGCTCAGGTAACTTATTCTACTGGAAAACAGTGCTTTCTGCACAGTGCCCGGCTCCTTGCATGTCCTACCTACAGAGGCCCCTCATGACAGGCGAATGAGAAAGATTTTCGCCCCTATTAATGCATAAGAAAATAAGACCACTCCAGCATGTTTCTTGGTCAGGGAAACACACAGTTTATTTCTCATTTCTTAAAAAGTCAATTAACCCACTAGGGCAGCCTCAATTTGGGAAGAACCACAGCCTCACAAAAATATCTAAGGGTATCACAATAAGGGTTAGCTTGACTTTTCCCTCCAAAGCGGAGATATTTTTCTCTGCCTCTAATACGACCCAGTTGGAAATGTAGTTGTTTTTCACTGTTTAATCTTCTGCGTCACCCACTGTTGATTAGATTTAATTAATTTATGTTTCTAATGAATTTAGAAACTTGCAGTGCTGTAGCAGAAAAATTTTCAGACGGCATCTGGCCACCAAATGGATTGATTACCTTGTCTGCAAAAATCTTTCCAACATCTGGGGCCTGATTTTGTGAAACATCCAGAAGCTCTTTCAAAGGTAAGAAAGCCACACCGGATACTGAACACAGAGAGGGGAGAGAGAGGGTGCCAGAAATAGGTAGGGCTCTCTCTGATTTGCAAATCTGGAGCCTGGCACTCCCCCAACATGAAATCACATTTTGCTGCTCACTGGCACAGTTTCAGTGGCAACAAATAGACTGATCTGAATCTATTTTGTTCCACACAATCAGAATCCACCAGGCCCAAGCGTGGGCTGCCACCCTGTGAACTTCTCTGGCACTCCCGTCTGCGTGGAAGCTCCCACTGATCATTAAGATGAAACATTTACAGAAAACATTTAGAGAGAGGCACTTTGCTCCCATTCATTCAACAAACACTTATTGGGGGCCCACTGTGTGCCTGGCACTGAGCCACGTGCAACTCTTCATTAGCTATTCTTGGCAAGAACCCTTCAGGATAGGATCTCAGGATATACGACCAAGTAATACATAAAAATAATAATTATGAAGGTTAATATGAGCCCTGGCGATAAAGGATGAAGATACATGAACACAGAGCAGGCTGTATATGAAGCACTTTACATTCATTAATTCACTTAACCTTCACAAAAAACTTATAAAGTAGATACCATTGTCATTACCCCCATTTTAGAGATGAGAGTACTGAGGCACCGGGAGATTATGTTATTTGTCCAGAGTAACCCAGTGAGCTTTTGGCAGAGCCTGCCATCTAACATGGGCAGTCTAACTTGAGAGCCTTTGCTTTACCAACTCCAGGTAGCATTTACTGAAGACCTACTATGTTAGACACTATTCTAGGGCTTTTTTGCATTATATTGTAATCTACGTTCACACCTTATTATACAGTGGGTATTGTTCCCAGATGAGGAAACTGAAGCCCAGAAACATTAAATAACTTGTCGAGGTCACCAGAAGAGTTAGTAACAGGGCTAGGTCTTAACTCAGGCCTGTGGGGCTACAAAGGCCACTTTGCTGACAGACGAGAGAAAAGGGGGTGTTGAGAACTCAATAGCTTTCCTAAAGCAGCACCAGGAAACAAACCAGTTGGACAAGTGAGAAGAGGGGCTGGCCTGGCTGCTTTGCACAGCCCAGCCCACTCCAGAAAAAAGAAGCTAAAGAATGTACTACAAAGAATAAGAAAACAGCTTCATCGTAAAGAGGTGGGTGAAAGAGGTTGGAAATCTCATTGCCTAACTGGCTGTTCTGGTTCAAGTTCAAAGAGAAATGATTGACAACCAGGTGGGCTGCCCACAATATAGACAACAGTAAAAAAGCCTGCAACACTGAACATCTGAAATTTTTTTGCACAATGGATGCAAACTGTTGCACAATGAGGTTAGTGCCTAACACAAGGATATAACACAATTGTTAATATATAATTGTTATTAGTTGTTATTGTTACTGCTGGCATTGAAGAAACCTGGTTTGACATGGCTCCTGTAATAGAATATGATTACTAAGTCTGGCCATTTCTCTTGTTTGAAAAACCTCTTATTTCCTTCCACTCCTCTCTTACCCACCACTACCACCTCAACACAGACAAGCCCTGTAACTTCTCTGGACCTTCTTAAGGGCTGCCTCTCTGCCTGGAGCCATCCTTATCTCAATTTCCCCTTCAGTCTGGCTAATCCCTGTTCATCCTCAATCCTCAGGTTAGACATCTCTTCCTCCAGGAAGCCCTCCTTCACTTTCCTCCTATTCTGAGTTGCGTGCCCATTTTATTTTATTTTATTTTATTGAGACAGAGTCTCACTCTGTTGCCCGGGCTAGAGTGAGTGCCGTGGCGTCAGCCTAGCTCACAGCAACCTCAAACTCCTGGGCTCAAGTGATCCTTCTGCCTCAGCCTCCTGAGTAGCTGGGACCACAGCCATCCGCCACCATGCCTGGCTAATTTTTTTTCTATTTTTGGTAGAGACAGGGTCTCGCTCTTGCTCAGGCTGGTCTTGAACTCCTGAGCTCAAACGATCT
>CAUYRT010039620.1:0-23920 GCA_963574885.1 Lepilemur ruficaudatus | reverse complement strand
AACAACCCTATCAAAAAGTGGGCAAAGGACATGAACAGAAACTTTTCAAAAGAAGACAGAAGAATGGCCAACAAACATATGAAAAAATGCTCAACATCTCTAATCATCAGGGAAATGCAAATCAAAACCACAATGAGATATTACTTATCTCCAGTGAGAATGGCCTTTATCAAAAAGTCCCAAAACAATAAATATTGGCTTGGATGCGGAGAGATAGGAACACTCCTACACTGCTGGTGGGACTGCAAACTAGTGCAACCCCTGTGGAAAGCAATATGGAGAAACCTGAAAGCGATACAAGTAGATCTACCATTTGATCCAGCAATCCCACTACTGGGCATCTACCCAAAAGAACAAAAGACACTCTATAAAAAAGACACCTGCACTTGAATGTTTATAGCAGCACAATTCACAGTTGCAAAGTTGTGGAAACAACCCAAGTGCCCATCAGTACACGAGTGGATTAATAAAATGTGGTATATGTATACCATGGAGTACTATTCAGCTATAAGAAATAATGGTGATATAGCACCTCCTGTATTTTCCTGGATGGAGCTGAAACCCGTTCTACTAAGTGAAGTATCCCAAGAATGGATGGACAGGCAGCACCCGTACTCACCAGCCAATGGGGAGTCGCGGCTCCCCCCCTCCGGGCCCTCGTCGGCCTCCCCGGTCGCGGGGGGCCGGCCGCGGGGCGGGGGCCCCGCCTGGGCATATACATACATGATGAGTGCGATGCGCACTGTCTGGGGGATGGTCATGCTTGAAGCTCTGACCCACGGCGGGGGGGCAAGGGCAATGTACGTAACCTTAACATTTGTACTCCCATAATATGCTGAAATAAAAAGAAAAGGAAAAATAAATAAGTACTTGCCACTTTATATTACAAGTTGGACATTCAACCAGATAAAGAGCTAATTATTTTACAGAGCTCTTCTTCAGATGTCAATTGCCATGGTATTTTAAAGCAGTAGCTATGTACACTTGACGTAGCTAAAAACATACAATTGACGTAGCTAAAAACGTCAATTTTATTAGACGTTTTTAGACATTTGACTTATTAGTTTGTGTCACTAACCAGCTGTTTTTAATTGATCTCTGTTAATTCATTAAATGGCCCAATGAGTTCAGTATAAATGACAAAGGATCAAGTTACCATAAACTTTTGGACATAGTGCTGAATGTGTTCTAGATCGATACTCTAGCTGGGCAAGTAAATAATCTAAACCAGATAGCTTTTCTTTTATAAATATCCCAAAACAATATTCTTCAATAATTCGTTTCAGTATTTAACCACCCCAATAATACTGAAAGTCTAGGAAAAGAAAAACGTGTAGCAAAACTACGGTTTCATAAACTTGGTTGTTATACCCCTAATGGTTGTTTGGGACTATTGTGAGGTTTGTTACCTTGAGTGCTTTGCTGCAAATTACAGCCATGTTTTCTTTTTTTTTTTTTTACAGCCATGTTTTCTTGTATTATAAAGGTCTGTAATAAAACTGTCACATTCTAGAATAAGTTGGTGATTTGCAACTGTATACATAAGACAAAAAGTTATCTAGATACTTTTGCTAATATCTATATATCTAGAAGATCAGAATCTCCTAATTCTGGGATGATTTTAAAAGGCTTCTTGATGATTCTTTTCATCAAGCATACTTGGGAAACACCAGATTATGGTTGTTATTGTTGGTGGTGGGGGCTGGGGTGTGTGAGTTATCTCCAAAATTTTATCTGAATCATTTATCTGAATCATCAAAGTTCTAGCTCTTATAAAATCAAATGTAAATGGTAGAAATAATTAAGCTAATGTTTCAAATTTCAGATAACAAAACCTTAAAAAAATTAATCATGTTCAGTGGAACACTTTTTTAAAATTTGTATTACACCCCATTTTTTGACACTTGGGGTGAATTACTTTACTAACTGTATATAGTATGATTCCTTTGCAATTTATAGAATTTTATTTCTTGATTTATATAGTATTATATTTGTATTGTATATCATCCAAAATACTGAATAGAAACTGTGCCCTTTAAATAATTGCTAAGTAAAGAGTATCTCTATCATCTTGAAATGATTTTCACCACCATCAGAATACTAGCTAGTTAAAATATTGCCAATAAAACAGCTACTCAAAAAGATCAAAGTGAAAGACTCAGGTTTCCTCTATGAGAATCCCAATGTAGAAGACTTATAATCATTCAAGGTAGTCTTTCTAGCTTCCTCGCTGTGGTAAGCAGAGACTCCTTAGTTCTGTGTGATTTTTTTCTCCTGAAAAGCTCAGATATGAGAAGAATTGGTAAGATTCTTTTGGGAAGAATTTCAAGATCACTAGATTACTATTTATGAAATGACTGTTGCACAGTGCAAATTGGTACCTGGGTTTAATATCACTGGAGTTATGTTGCCTTATGCAAGGAAGCAAACTTTCTCAAGAAATCTGCAAAAGTTGTGTTAACTAGCTGCTATAAGCCTGTGTTAAGGTAAACCTTTTTAATCTCTCAGAATTACTTGTTTACCAGAGAATTTTTGTCAGCCTTCCTCTGTCAGATGTGATGATGTGAGTGTTGACAGTAAGAGAAATAACGTTATTTTGACTGGCACGTTGACAAATTTTATGAATATTTGTACCTGTCGAGAGCCTAGGCTGATTTCACTGCCTAGGCTGGAGGCTTTGTAAGGCCAAAAACAGAATCTATGCTATAACAGGGAAAATACCATTTTCAAAAGCACTCAGTGGGATCTGGGACTCTGGAGAGGCAAGGTCTATACAAGGCCATTTGATGTGGAATAAGGATAAACATCTATCATTGTCTTTTCTAAAATCAATTGCTGGAATCATGTGCAATTACTAGCATTCCATAATTTAAGTACCAAGACTAATATCCAGTTGGAGTGTATAGACAGGCGAATTTGACTGTTCTAATTTACATAGATCATTTGAACATTGCCACTGGAGTGCTTGCTTCAGTTGTACTCTCCTATGGAAAATTTAGAGCATGTGGAATTATGTTTTTTGCTTCTAGTGAATGTAACTTTTAAAACATATTGTATTTCTTATACCTGTTGGAACAGGTTAGTTTGGGACATATTGCCTGTACCATATTACATAAACATCATAGTCATATAAACTATGATTATTCTTCATTTAAAACTAAAGAGTTAATAGATACTATAGATTGAGTATAAGGAATAATTTCAGTTTGCTCTAATTTGTTTTATTACCAAATATGGGTATGTGTAAATCGTTTACATGCATAAACATATTTTTTTGACAAAGCAGCAGAGCTACTTGATTTTAAATATTCTAGGAGGAAATTTGACAGGATAACCAATCTTAGACATTAAATCCATAATGCTTACTGATTAAACACATTTGACACATCACCAAATACTTCACTGTGAATAAGCAAACACGTTTGGAATAAATAGATAACTTTAAGTCAGTTTAAATGAAATGACTAAATTATTAAATTTGGGAATTACCTGAGTGTAATCTTCTTTAAGCAGCTTTTTCTTTTTAAAAACCGACCTTCAAAATTTCTCGTTCTTCCTTTCCTTTTACTTTTATCTACTTTTATGCTTGAAAATAAAGGATCTCCATTTTAAGAATTATTGTATACAGTACAAAAAGTGCTCTTATCTCTGCAATGATTGCACCCGTTTGCTGTAGTGACTATAGGTTTTTGGAAATCTCCTTTGACTGCGTTGGTGAAAATTTAGAAAATAAATGAAAGTGATTTTAGTTGTGTTCAATATTTATGTTGCTGATGAATGAGTACTTATTTTGCCAAAGGTATTTTAGAAGACCAAAGATTGAATGTAAACTAAATTTGTAAAATATAGGAAAAGGCCAAAAGGGAGAGAGAGTTAACCAAAGTCTTAGTATACATACAACAACATAACAATAACTACTGAGGTGAAATTTTAATAACAAACTAAACCAGTGCCAAGAGAATGATTATTGCAATGCTCAAGGATTGGTTTCTTTTTTGGAGATAGAGTGTCACTCTGTCACCCTGGCTAGAGTGCGGTGGCATCAGCCTAGCTCGCAGCAACCTCAAACTCCTGGGCTCAAGCAATTCTCCTGCCTCAGCCTCCCAAGTAGCTGGGACTACAGGCACGTGTCACCACGCCTGGCTAATTTTTCTACCACTAATTTTTCTATTTTTGGTAGAGATGGGGGATCTCGCTCTTGCGCAAGCTGGTCTCAAACTCCTGATCTCAAGCAATCCTCCCTCCCAGATTGCTAGGATTACAGGCGTGAGCCACTGCACCTGACCTCAAGAGTTGCGATTGAAGCTGTTGTGCTATCAAGTTCCTGAATGTTGAGACATGTCTTGTTTGGATTCACCTCATCTTGTCTATTACCAAAAGAATAATGGAGTAAAGTGTATTATCACCTTGATTTAAAGCAGTAAAGGAAAATGGAAATTATGGAACAACAGTCATAAAGAAATAGATAAAGTTAATGATTTTAGAATCATAAGTCTTGATCATGTATTATTGTATTTTTCATCTCTGGAACAGAAAAATTTAAATTAATAGAAACAACTATTCAGGAATTTTTTTTACTATTGTAGAGTTTCACATGAGAGAAAGAGCTTGGTTATGGTTGTGGGTGTGTGAGTGTGTATTGTGTTTTGTAGCCAGTTAGCTGCTTTTTGTTTCAATCTTGATGTTGATGATCTTAAGGAATATGAACAGCTTCTACAGCTTTGAAGACTAGTAAAAAGATTATCTTGATGTCGTGCTATGTTCTTACTAATAGTGAGATAATTCTATGTTCCTTGGAAACAGTACCTTTATTATGAGGACACATTTCTGGGTTCTGATTACAGGATGTCTATGAATTAACATGCCCATTTTAAAACCAATTGATCACCATTGCTTTTAGAAATTAGACACTGGTTCTGTCTTTTCTTGTGATAATCTGGTGCTCTAATTTTTGGTAGAACTGTTATGTTGCAGTGTGTGATGCAAACATATCTAGTGTATTAACTTGAAGTGGAGAAAATTTTGTTTGGAAAAAAATGAATGATATCTTCTGTTTCTATGATGATGTTCAACAAACCTCTGAGTTTTGGTGCACAAAGGGACTAGTGATTATCCACCAAGCACCCTCCTGATAAATACTGGATAAGACTTGATGCTTATGATACAGGAATAGGAATCAAGTCCACTATTAATATTTGGTTTGCATAATGGGAAATAACTGATTGCTAGAATTTCTGCCTAGACAACTATAATATAATCTTCATTAACTCTGTGACCAGTTTTCTTAAGGGACCAGAATAATTTAAAAAACAAAAGTTCAATTTTTTTCAATTTTTAAGAGTTCTTTAGCTTCCTTGTTAGATTTATATGTTTGTATGTGTGTGTGTATATATATATATATATATATATATATCAGCTCCCGTAAGCCCTGTTAATAGGAACTCCTTTAAATTTATACTCCTGTTTACTTCTTCCAAAAGTAGGTGAAGATACACCAATCACTTTTATCAGAAAATACTTCACATTCACCCACAAACTCATCTCATTTCCCTTATGGACAAACCAGGGGTCTGTGAGGCGACTCTTCCCTGTAGGTCATAAGCTATCTTCCGAGTGGCTGAGCTCAGCATAGGGCTGTTAGCCTGAGAACAAAAAGCCACCCACAAATATAGAACTGGCAGCAACTTCAATCAGAGGTCAAAAATAAATACAATGATACATGTGAATAAAACCCCTGCATGGAAAACAAAACGAAGATGAACCTCTGAGGATTGATACTTGCTCATGCCAAGCAGTCTTTATAGGTCTTTTACTATTTTTCATATACAACTGTTGCTGTGTGCTGCAATTTTATCTCCCACATCTTCTAGGATTTTATACTTTCTAACCCAACGAATGACTTAAAGAATATCCAGCAGACACATACAAGCCCATCACTCTGCTTCACCGTTTTGAAATGTTCATAGACTTTCAGATATGGACAGTCGCACTGCATTGGTTTGCTGGGGCTGCTAAAACAAGTACGCAGATTGGGTGGCTTACAGAACAGAGATTTATTTTCTCGAAGTTCTGGAGGCTGGTCTGAGATCAAAGTGTTAGTGGAGTTGATTTCTCCTCTTTCCTTGGCTTGTAGATGTTGTCTCTTTTATACTGAACAAGGGGGAAAAAAAAAGAAAAGAAAAAAGAAAGTACCTTATCAGTTTAAACAATCTGTGTCTAAAGCAATTTTAATTTTTAAAAACGTTAACATTTCTTCAGAGTCAGATGACTTTTAAACAGGCTTATTAGAAAATGTTCTAGCATGACATTTAAAGTCTCTCAATTGTATTTTTTTCCCATTTCCGTATTTTTGACAATTTTTCCTGAATAACTGGGGTTCCATTGCATCTAACAGATTAATTTGGAAAAAATTGTCATCTTTATGATATTAGGTCTTCTGATCTGTAATCATGGTACATATCCTTCCATTTGTTAATGTCTTTTTTAATTTCTCCCTTTTTGAAAAATAGTTTTCTGTGTACAGGATAAGAAGTTACTTATATATTTATTCTTAGATATTTTATATTTCTGATACTATTATGATTTTTTTTAAAATTTCATCTAATCTTTTGTTTTTAGAATATAGACATAATTGTTTTTTATTGCTCTTATATTTTGAAAATTTTAAACTCACTTATCTTTAGATTCTTTTTTTATTATATATACATGATTACATTTTCTTAACTAATAGTTTTTGTTTTTTTGTTTTCAATCCTTATGTTTTTGTTTAGTTTGTTGTCTTTGTTGCCTGATTACACTAGATTTTCTATTGCAGTGTTGAATAAAGTGGCCAGAGGGGGCATCTTTGTCTCATTCTCAATCACAAAAAATAACTGGCATGTCAATATTTCACCAGTAAATAGAATGCTTGCTATAGATATTCTTTGGGATATTTTTGTAAATATTCTATATCAGATTAAGGAAGATCCCTGTATTTCTTAGTTTGCTAACTTTCTTTCTTAATCATAAATGGGTTTTAAAGTGCCTGTATAGATTTTCTTCTTTATTCTGCTCATATGATGAATCATACCAGCTGATTTTCAAATGATTGGCTACCTTTGCTCTCCTGGAATAAACTCAACTTGGTTGTATTACATTATTGTCTTTTTTATGTACCCTGGATTTAGATTATTATTTTTAGGATAAGTAGCACCTGTGGTCTTCAGAAAGATTATCTTGTTAATTTTCTTTTTTGTGATGGTTTTCTTAGGTTTGGTATTAAGGTACTCTGACCTCATAAAATGAGTTGGCAGTGTTTTCTTTTTTTATTCTCTGGAAGAATTTATGTAAGATCCACGTCATTTTTTCTTTAAATAGGAGGCAGAATTCACCAGCAAAACCCTCTGGGCCTGTAGTTTTCTTTGTGGGAGAAGTTTTAATATGATTTAAATTTTTTTGAAAGATATAGAATTATTCAGATGTTTCTGTATCTTCTTGTGTCGGTTTTTATAACAGTTTTTTATCTGAATGTACCTATTTCATCTAAATTATCAAATTTATTAGCAAGATACCATTCATACGTATTTTATTATTTTTAAATGTCTGTGGCATGTATGATATCCAGTTTTCATTCATGATATTGTTAACTTGTGCCTTTTCCGTTTTGTTTCTTGGTTATTCTTGTAGGGGGTTATCAAATTCCGGAGTTTTTCTTTTCCCTAGGAACCAACTTTTGCTTTTGTGATTTCCTGTTGTGTGTTTGTTTTCTGTTTCATTCACCCCTGCTCGTCTTTACTGTTTTCTTACATTTCAGGTGTGCGTGGGGAGTAGTTTCCTCCTCTTTTTCTAGCTTTTTGAGGTGGATGTTTAACTTAGTGATTTTTTTATTATTATTTTATTTCAGCATATTATGGGAGTACAAATGTTGAGGTTACGTATATTGCCCTTGCCCCCCTCCCCCCTCGAGTCAGAGCTTCAAGCATGACCTGCAGGTGGCCACTTATTGTTAAATCGTCCCCTGGTTGCTTCACTTATTCTCTAAAATATGCTAAAGGATAAATTATATATATATATAGCTATGCATTTGCTGTCATACCAGACAATTTTTATCGTGTGCACACTTCTTTAATAAAGATGAGTGACCACCAAAAAAAAAAATATTATTTCCTTTTAATTTCCTAATAATGCATTTAATGAATTTTAAATTCATTGATGTTTCCCTCTAAGCATGGTTTTAGCTGCGTTCTACTAGTTCTGAGACGTAGAATATTCATTGTAGTTCAATGACAAGATTTTCTGTTTGCATCGTGTTTTTTCTTTGGTCCATCCCCTCCGCCATCCCCGTGGCGCGCTCGCCTGCCGCTGCCACTTCACAGCGACGTCCTAGGCTGCCTCTCGAGCGCTGTGCCCTGGCCGCGTACTGCCAGGCTTCCCGGGGACTTGTTCTCTGCGGGATGCCGCCTTCAAGGGCGCGGCGGTGACACTCCGGAAGCCGCGAGGAACCGCGTGGGTCTGCTCCGAGCAGCCTGGCGGCGTTCCTCCGGGGGAACCAGAGCAGCAGCCTTCCAAGCGCCCCCCACGAGCAGCATGCTTTTCCTCTCCTTAAAACTTTCCCCTCAGGAAAGTTGCCGCCATCCGGCCCCGGGCTTTCCCGAGTCTCCTCTCTGGTCACGCTGATTTTGTAGCACGGGTAACACTGATGCTTTAACCCCAAACGTAAGACGCCTCCTCAGATGTTTGCTGGAGATGTGAGGGAAACTTTAAGCTGGCACGGAAGCTGCGAAAACCCCTGGGGGAGGTGGAGGGAGGGATAACGACGTGTCCCAGAGCCGGGAACGACACTTCCGCGAGAAGGAAAGGTTTTGAGAAAGTCCCCTGCACCCGAGTTGCTCTCTCCTCCCTCCCGGGAGCCGCTGAGGCGCAGCAGGGACCCTCTCAGGAGCCTGCCAGGCGCCCCCCACCCAAGCATGGAAATAAAGCGAAATCTTTAGTGCCTTCAGTGGAGGTGTTACCTCCGCAAATAGAGGGGCTTGTCTGCTTGCCGGGTATCGGGCCTATAAACACGGCTAAGCCGCTTGTGGCAAGGGGTTTTTACTACTTGGGAAAGTAAAGAGCCGACCGGAAACAGTTCCCAAAGCGGTGTGTCCGTGAGGAAGGAGGTTGGGCGGATTTTATAGTCAGAGGGTAATGAGGTGTGATCTGATAGGTTCTTGGGGTGGCCTGGAAGCTGTTCTGATTGGATCCTGCCATGGAGTGATGCCAGGGCTTGATCCGATTGGATCCTGGATCCCGCCAAGAGACGTACCGTACTTAAATTGCCCCAGCTCGTCAGGCCTGAGAGCACTTCGGTTCTGCCCGTGGTCGCACGCTTGGTTCACCTGGGCGTGCTCACGGGCAACGCCCTTCAGCCCGTGGGCCCAGGGCGATGGAAAAACAACTCACAGCTGCCTTAGATAAAAGTGCAATCAGACTAGTCTGGTGCAGTTACCGAAGTTCCGGGCACCTGGCAAGCCTTAAAACGGGGATGGGAGTAACGATAGTCCTCCAGCCGAGCCGCGGGCAAGAGGCGTTTGGGTTCCTTATGAAAACTTAGATGTTTTTGAGTTGTTTTTCAGAAACACCCACCAGATGGGGGAACTTCGTTACAAATTCCCCTGCGGGGCCGTCACATCGGGGAGTCTGGCTGTTACGCAGTCAGCGGCCTGCACACCTTGCTCGGCGGCGCTTGTGGCTCCGCTGTGCCGGGCGAACGGACCCCAGCGTGGCTCCCCCGTGTGCGGCTCCCTCGTTTTCTTCTCTCTTCCTTTTTATTCCTTTCCGCTGTGCCACTTCTCACACATGCAGTTCCTCCCAGCTCGGCCTCCCGCCCGCCGTCTTTTCCGAAACTTCCTTTCTGCCAGGAGCTTTTTTGTCACTCACTCAGTCAGCAGGATGGGCTGTTGAATCCCTGCTGTACTAACGGCACGGTGGAGAGACAAAGAGTGACCATGAGAATAATTGTAACACCTCTTCACGGAGGGCGGTGCCTCCCCCTCCATGAATTGTGGAAGAAATACGTACCCAAGTGCATTCGGACCCGGCCCTCACAGCCGTCCTGTGACTCGGGGGGTGGGGGCAGCAGCCGGGAAGAGCTTTACCTGCTCGTGAGCACGGCCGCCACGGCTGTCCTCTAAAATCTTTAGTTTTGTTTTGAAAATCTTTGAAAACCCGTAAAACTGAGGATTTGCCTGGGCGGTACTTTCCAAACCTCCCTGGTCATAAAACTCAACTTGAGACGCTTGGTAAGTCCCGAGACTCCAGCCTCCATCCCAGACCTCCTGAGCTGGAATCTCGAGCAGAATCTTACGAGAAGGGAAGTTGGGGAAAGCTGGCCTAGAGAACTGTCAAGTGGCTAAATGTTGAATAAATTCAATCAATAAAATCTGTGCTTTTCTACACTGTCATGAAAGAAAGTCTCAGTTCTCACAGCTATTGTGCTAAGTGCTCAGAGTTGAGAGCGGAATATGAAAACTTGGCCTCTTCTGTTAAGATTTTAATATGGACAAAGTGCTAGCAGAAATATCCCTGCAAAAAGCCTTCTTCCTGAGTCGTTAGCATCGCTTCTCCGGATTCAGTTCCATAGAAAAGAAAAACAATGTTTCTTTCCAGTGTAACACTGTAATCCTGCATGTCAGCTGCAAAACAGGTTTTTAGTGGGAGTATCTAGAGCTGTGTAGCTGACAGCCCACTTTCAGAACTGTATTCAACTAACAGGAAAAGCAACAGAGACAGCTTTTCTTGATGTGACTGTTACAGGATTTGAATTAAAGTTTGGCAGATAAAGGTAATTTGATATGACAATGTTTTCAGTGACCTATAGTTTTGTCTTCTTGAACAAGTTATAAAATGCTTGTTCAATTTTGTCTATATAGTCTCCAAGAAAAATTGAAATTGAGCTAATATGACTCAAGGTTTTTTTGTTGTTGCTGTTTTTGTTGTTGTTTGGTTTTTTTTTTTTTTTTAATACCCTTTTGAGCCTTGAGCCCTGTAGGGGAGAAAAAGTAATATCTTTTCCTCACCCATCAACACTTATGGCTGCCACCCGCATAACAAAAGGCAGATGAACAAGAGAAAAGTTTAACAAATTTATTTAACCAAAGCTTTACATGACACAGGAGCTTCAGAAATGAAGATCCAAAGAGCCAGGGAAGACTGCGTTATATTTATGATAAGTCTGATGGAAGAAGCAGATAATTGTGGAGAAACATGATTGGACAAAAAGGGTAATAAACTGGTGGGAACTCAGCAAGCCCTACCTGTTCAGATTTTCTTCTGTATCTCTGTATGACATTCCTTCCCCTCCCCCTGGGTGCAGAACAGGACACTTGTCACACGAGGGTCTTCAGTGGAATAGGGAGCTCAGAGAGTGACCTTCCTAGGTCTTAAGGATTGCTTCAGGGGAAGGGAATTCTACTTTCTATGACCAGATTCAGGAGAGAAAGGGGGTTGGGAGAAAGAAGAGAAGATCAAAGAGATCCTCTTGCTTCTGTGGCTTTCTCGGTCTCCATCGGCTCAAAATACTCAGCATATGGAGGCACCATACTTTGGGGTATTGTGTTCTGAGCGTAAACAGCCTAGAATTGCCTGGTGTCAAAAGCAGCTAATTGTACATATGATTCTGTCTCCTTGGGACTGCAGATGGATTGCTTTAGAGTTATTTACAATTTCTTAGCTGGTGAAGGGTGTATACTCTAAACTCTGGAGCATGACAAAGATGCTTCTTTGACCAAACTTTGGTTAGGCTCCTCTGAGCCTTCTCCCTCAGGCATCCATCTTGGGCCCCTATGTTCCTCTTTGCTGAGTCCAGTTTTCTTGCTTTTATTTTTTGAGGCAGAGTCTCGCTCTGTTGCTGGGGCTAGAGTGCTGGGGCATCAGCCTAGCTCACAGCAACTTCAAACTCCTGGGCGCAGGTGATCCTCCTGCCTTAGCCTCCCAAGTAGCTGGAACTACAGTTATGTGCCACCATGCCTGGCTTATTTTTTCTCTTTTGAGTAGAGATAGGGTCTTGCTCTTGCAAGGCTCGTGTCAAACTCCTGACCTAAAGCAGTCCTCCCACCTCAGCCTCCCAGAGTGTCAGGATTACAGGCGTGAGCCACTGTGCCCAGCTGCTGAGTCCAGTTTTATCAAAAATCCTGCTAGGTCAGCTTAGAGAATGATGGGGTTCAAGACACACAACCCCAAAATAGGGCACCTTGGCATATTGAATATTTTAAGGGGAAGAATTTGTGAAAAAGCAGGTACAAGAAGGATTTTCTGACCTTCCCCTGAAACAGATTATAATACCCTCATGTGAAAGGTGCCCTCCCTATACCAGGCACCCTATAGCAGGAGGAAAGGAACACCCTTATCACCAAAGACAGAGGGACGCTGAAGGGAATCTGAATGAACAGGCCTCGCTAAGTTTCCCCCATTTGCTATACTTAACTCATTTTCCTTGTCCTATCACATTTTCCATGACTCTCTGCTCTTCATCAAACCTAGCATGAAAACACTAAGGTTTAGCCACTTCTTTGGACCTTCATTTCCTTATGAAGGTTCCCATGTCATGTAAAACTTACGTTAAATAAATTTGTATGAGGAACTCTTCCCTTGGCTAAATTTTCTCAGGCAGACATCTGTGACTATGCCCTTCTCATCTCCGGTTGTAAACAATTAGTTCTCAACTCTTCTCTCTCTCTACTTCATACCTTGGGACAACCTCCAAATTGTAAATAGTACCCTAATGCTACAGATAAAATACAATGTATTGCTTAATAAACTAGCCCATCTTCAGGCTTCAAACAAAATATCAGAATCCTATCAGCTGAAATAGAATTTTAATTCAATTAAGAAGATAAGAGGTCTGTTGTTATCAAAGAACATTCAGTTCCCTTTAGTTTAAAGGCGTTTTCTAGGTTTGGCACTAATTACTAATAAATAATTATGTTAATTGTCCTTGAACTGAATAAAGTCAACTTTGCTTTTAATGGTATCTAAGTAGGACTGTGTTCATATTAACAATCAACCATCATTTGAGATTTAAAAAACAACAGAAAATCATTTTTAAGAAAATTTATAAATTTAAAATACATTTAAAAAGGCATATCTTAAATATATTTCATATTCTACATGGAAATTTGAACACTTAATTTTGCCTCAATTTACAGCCCATTTTAATGTTTAACATAGTAAATTTTAATCCAAATTAAAAATGTATAATAATTTAATTATTAGGTAAATATATTATTGTGTTTCTGAAAGACCCAAAGGGAAATTTTGTCCTCTTTTATCTCTCAATATTGCTGTTAATATTTATCCTTAGTTTGTGCAGTATATTAATTTGCTAGATTAGTGTTAGTTTTAGGGAATTGTATCATAAGTTATTTCATGATAGCCAGATAAAAATTTATGTTAAACTAGTATAACTTGTAAGAAACTGAACTTGACTTTCTGAAACATTGCATGTGACCACCCCATGGGCTAAGAAGGAAACAGAATATTCTCTAAAAGGACCAGCCTTACTGGTCTTGAAAATGAGCCCGTCCTGGAAGCCAGAAGGTTTGAATTGTTCATCTGGCCCCACAGCTAGACAGTTATGTAACTGCATTAACTCACTTAACCTCTGTTGTACAAGATTTAAACTCCTGTCTAATTCTCTCATTCTCGGAATTTCTTTCTGAGATTTGGACTCAGTCGTAGGTGAAATTTTACTCCCTCTGCTGGTGGATGAGAGCAAAACAGTAATAAATAAGAGTGAATTTATTCCATAACACAAGTATTAATATGTAGAACTATGAGATTTTGAAACTCACTTTATAAAGTGAGCTCAACTAAGCCAAATTATTGCCCATCATAAGGAAAGTCTTTAGAATTATGATTAAAGCACGTGGTCTGGAGTCAGAGGGTCTGAACTCAAACCCCACCCCAGTGCTTCTGGGACCTGCTAAATTCCTTCACCCCTCTCATCTGTAGGTTCCTCAACCAGAGAGGAAATAGAAATACTAATAGTACTACTCCACTGATGTGATGTGCTCAGCACAGTGTCAATATATGGAAAGTGTTCCATAATAGCCATTATTGCTGGTATTACAGGGGGGTGATATAATTTGAAGAGTTTCTTTAGAACTCAGCATCTGTTTTCATATCTAGAATATATTCCATTTCATAATAGCTATAATATAATGCTGCAATACTACATAACAAATTTACTCAGAAAGGAAACAAAATTCAAGAATTTCTTGCACGTTTCTGAGCAAGTCTCACAACTTAGATTGGAAAGCTGTCACGTAGATGCATTGTTTGTTTAAAGTGGCTTATGTAGATTTATAGCATGTTTGCACTGATACTATCTTTGATAGACTTCTTAGAATATATAATTAAGATGAAACAAAATTTCTCAATTACTTTTCTTTGTGGTAATAATTCAAGTTTTCAATAAATAGCAGCTTACATTAGAAAAGAATATAATTTAAATTTTACTTATTCATTTTAGATTTCTTAAAAGATCCTTCAGATGCATAGATTCTAAAAACTGTTGCATTTTTAAAGAACTTCAATTATTTAATTCACTATAACTGTAAAACTTTTCAGTTTACTTTTGATAACAGTAGAGTCTTTAACTTTCTCATTATGGAATTTTATTTTCAGCGGAAGAGACAATAATCTTATGTACTCCCATATATCTGAAGGAAACCAGAATATTTCATACCAAAATAAGCCTCTTTGACATAAATATTTTTGAGCTAAAGAACACTGGAAAGCTGCAGTTAAGAAAGGGGCGGTGTGAGCTGCCCTTTTTTACCTATGGCCATAAAAATTTCAGGGAAAAGATGCAGGGGGCTTCTGCCTCCACTAAAGTCAGAGATGTAAATTCTGAACACTTGCTCATCATCTCAGAGACTGGCTCCAGCAGGGTCAGAGGAACCTGGGAGCAGACTTCATTACCTTCCCATGGTGGGAGATCTTTGCCTCAGTCACTTATTTTGGGTCGTCACCACTCTCATTTCTTGTTTTTATCGATTTCTCTCCCCACTCCCATCAGGCAGCCTGAAGCTGCTTGTTCCTTTGTTTTGTCACTTTAAACTTATTGTTGTTTGTCCGATATGCTGTATAAGCTGGGACCCTAAACCACCATTTTGAGATACTTTCAAACTGAGATCTCACCTGTGTAATAAGCCCAGCATGCATAAATTAAAATGGTTGTTTTTCTCCTGTTAATCTGTCTTTTGTTAATAGGATTCTGTCCCTGTTATGAACTTACAAGGATTGAGAAAAGAAATATTTTTCCTCCCCTTTATATCCATGACCCAGCTTTGGCAATTATCACCATTTGACCACTGTTAAGGAAAATGAAAATCTCAGGACCACCCCCCTCCAGTTCTTTTTGCAAAAAGGAAGGTCAAGCCTGGAGGTTGAGTCATGCAACACCCCCTTCCAAATGAATAGCTGTTACTAACATTATGCGTTAGTCAGATCCCCAAGGAAAGGTGAAAGGCCTCAGACATCTGTGAAGGACAACCCTCACAGATCATTCATAAGGAAATTCCTTGCTGGCCTCCCATAAACAAGGATATACAAATTGTAACTTTGGATCTGCAGGCTAAGTCTAACTCCTAAAGTCTGTTTGCTTCCACACTAATAATGGTGACTACAAATTTATTTTCCCAGGTGCAGAACAGAGACAAGATCAATTATTCTTCCACCTACCCAGGGACATGTACATAATTCTTCCTTCACTACCTTTTTCCCTTCCAACATTCATCTTATCTTATGTAAAATGTAGATTTCCTGGGCCCCACAAAAAAAAAAATTTACCGAAAAAGGTAAATATTTGTCTCATTGTCTTCCCAGCTCCTTTTTTCTTTCTATATGCCCTATCCCCTTTAAAAACTGAGTTCCAAAATCCCACTTTGGAAAAAGTCACAGATGCGTTTGTGGTTTTGTTTTTCCTGGGCATGTCTTCAAAATTTGGCTTAATAAACCTCCATGGATTGAGATCTTTGCCTCAGTAACTTATTTTAGGTTGTCACCACTCTCGTTTCTTGTTTTATCTATTTCTCTTCGCACTTCTTTTCCTACCCCCTAAATTATTTTAAAGCAAATTCCAGATATCATATCATTTTATCCAGAAATACTCCAACATATATTCCTAAAACGTAAGTTCTTTCTTTAACACAATATTGTTAATATCCCTAAAATAAACAGCAATGTAAATGTAATCAGATAGGTGATCAATGTGCAAATTTTCTCAAATCTCATAAATGTTTGTTTTACATTTAATCTGTTTGTGTCAAGGTCCAAATAAGAGCCACAGATCACATCTGCTTTATGGGTATCAAGTTGCTTTAATCTATAAGTTCCCCTCCCTTCTTTTTTCTTGGCATTTGTTGAATTAACCCAGTCATTTATTCTATAGAATTCCCCAATTGTAGATTTTGTTGATTATATCCCCATAGGTTCATTTTCCTTTATCACTTGTGTTTTTTAAAACCCGTTATGAGATCTAAGGCCTTGATCAGATTCAGGTTCAATTTTCATTTTGTTTTTGGTGCATATCTTCATATGGTGGTATCTCTTTCTAGGGTGTTAACATTGTCCAGGTTCTGGTTGCATTTACTATCTACTAGGTTTAGCACATGGTGAGTCGATGCTCACTCTTAGCCTAACCTACTGTGTGTAGGACACGTGTTCCTTTCCAGTTCTCACATTATTACATTTAAGGTAGAAAGGGAGGGTCATTCAAAAAGCTTCTCTAGAATTTTTTTCTTATTACTCTGAATTCTGTTCTTTCTAAATTTTAATTTAGTCAGTACAGACAAATATCATGTAACATTTTTTTACCCCTACAATTTGACACATCTCATTGTTTATTAATGTTGACTTTTGTCCAGAAAAATACCGATATTTTCTCAAATATCCTGTCATTTTCTACATCAGGTCCTTATTTTTCCCTGTAAGTCTTCACAATCTTATATTATTACCTTAGTTCATGGCGCACATCAAAATTATTTATTTAACATATCTGTTTCTAGACCTGCTGCCTTGTGAGGCCAATCATGTTTGCTGCTATAGTTGGCTTTGAAAAGATGAAATGATGGGAATAGTTAATATTTCCATTGTCTCAATTTTATATTGGTATGCTCTAAACATTTATTTATATAAGACATCATATAAAAGGAAACCTGGAAATACTTGGCCTGGAGGAAAAGAACACATACCAGAGCTAATTGCACATCTGGAAAGTATCAAGAGGAAGAAGAACAATAAGGAAGATGAGGACACATCAGGCCATGGGAATAAGAGTACCTGGTGTTCACTCAGTGGTGTGTTTTAAGTTTGTAACAGGTGGATGAGAACCTTTTTAGTTATGATACATGTTTTAGATGGAAAATAAAATTGCAAGGATATTATGGATGTGTATGCTATAAGACAATTACAAAATCATTTTCAAGTTCATCACCTTTGTCTTATTTCTTTGAAAGATGTTTCAATGTAGTGATACATTGCTATTCACTAGTTTTTATATTTGCTAACTTACGTGGACACAGACACACAACAGTTTCCTTACAAAGCAGTTCTGGAGACTGAGATTTGGGTGCAGAAAGTTTACTGGGGAGTGCTGTTGAGACCAACCCCTTTGGTGGGGTTCAGGACACACGACCCCAAAATACGGCTTCTCGGCACATTAACTCTTCCAAAATGAAGGAATTTGAGAAATGGCAGGAAGGACTCTTTGGCCTGCACCCTGCCTCCCCTCTGAAGCAGGTAGTAAGACCCTCGAGTGAGAGGTGCTCTCCCCAATCTGAAGGAGAATATTCGTATCTTCAAAGCAAGAGGGCCATTGAGAAGAATCTGAACAGAGGCCTGCTCAGTTTTCCCCAACGTACTACTCTTACTCATATGCTTTTGTCCTATCATGTTTTCTCACAGCTTTCTACTCTTTATCAGACCTAGCATAAAAGCACTCAGGTTTAACCACTTCTTTGTTGTGTTTCTTTTTTTTTTTTTGAGAAGGAGTCTCCCTCTGTCGTCCGGGCTAGAGTGCCTTGGTGTCAGCCTAGCTCACAGCTCACTGCAACCTCCATCTCCTGGTCTCAAGCAATCCGCCCTCCTCAGTCAGCCTCCCCAGTAGCTAGGTCTACAGTCTCATACTACCACACCCAGCTAATTTTGAAAAAGTTTTTAATGTAGTGACTCAGTCTCACTACATTGCTGGTCTTGAACTCCTGGCCTCAAGTGATCCTCCTCCCTCAGTTTCCCGAAGTGCTGGGATTACAGGTGTGAGCCACTGAGCCCAGCTGTCTTTTTAGTTTATTTTAAAACACTTATAAATTCTTAACATTATCCTTCTATTAGTTATATGCTTTGCAAATATTCTGCTGGTCTGTGGTTTTTCTTTTTAAATAAAGCTTAAATAATTGTCAAGATAATTATTATGCTTAATACAAATGTCATAAAAACTTGAGAAAGAGAAAATATACAATATTAAAAAATAAATCATAGGCCTTCTCCAAGCTTGCTCATGTGCTGTTAGCAGGCATTGGCACTCTAATACTAAGAAATACTCTGGGAAAACAAGCATTAATCTGGTTAGACTTTCTAGAAGAAAGAGTGACAATCAGGGGATGGTGTCATGGAAAAGTAGTAATGGAACTGTGTGAATTGTTGATCGTACAATTGAGCAATCACATTGAATTGTTAATCTTTATCTTTTCTAATTGGCTGAGAACTTCTTTTTCAATTTCGATATTTTCCCCCAGACACATTGGCTTAGCTAAGACCAAAGAAGCTTTTAAAATCTCGAAGGTGGCAGTTTTTGTAAATGGTGAAACTACTGGGGATTAAATCCTTTGGGTTTTCAGGGCTGAAAGACTAAATTTATGAAACAAACACCAAGATTTTAATAAGGATGAAAGCAAGAGAATGCCTTTTGGCTTAGCCTAGAAGATTCAACCTAAGCTAAGTTCATTGGACATAACATTTTGGGGAAACAGTTCTTTTAGTCCTCTGCCTTCTGATGTGTTGAGGGGAAGTAGCCCTTGGGAAATCCTAGCTGGAGCTGCCATAATCTTTGTGGAACAATCTGTGACACCAAAAATGAAAGGCCAATCTGAATATGTTTTTCCCTACTGACCTAATTGCGCCTGAGATGCTAAAAAAAATGTAAAATCCTGATGACTTAAGACTATTTCCTGAGGGGCTAGCGTATTAGCAGAAGTGAACTGTTATAGGATTAAATGCTAGAATTCAAAGGATTAAATGGCTCTTTTTATACCTAAAAGTAGGCAGAATCTTGAGAAAACAGGAGATAACAATCACCTTTATAGAAGGCACAGATTTTAAAGCTGGAATGTCTGTGAGTATTGAGATGGTAAAAGTTTTGTGGAAGAGTGATACAAAGGTGTCTGAAGTTTATGGGAAATTTAGCAAGTCTGATTTTAAATTATGGGTTTTAGACATATAATCTTGTGCCAAGATACTGGCTTTTGGGTCTAACCTTTCTTGACCGACATGGATATATCAAAAGAATGTATGTAATAGATTAATAAAAGGAATTCGAATGGAAGCACCTGAAAAAATAGAAATATACTGGCAAAGAGGGTTAAAAATATGTCATTGAAAATCAAATTTGGCATCAAGCTTCCTGAAAAACAGATTGAACACTCAGTAATCTATCAAAAAGCGAATCCTTTGTAATTTAGCAAATTGAAGAATGATTGAAGATACACACACTTTTAACTGTATACTAACTGTACCTCCAAACCAAATTCTCATAGAACACACAACTGCAACTGGAGTTACCTTCTGGAAGAATATGTTTTGTTACACAGTTAAGGATAGAGAATATTTACTGTGCAATTTGCGTGTTATTTGCTTTCATGCAAATACTTGGAATGTTTAAATATGCTTAAAAACATTTGTCCTGCAAAGCAGTCATTCCTGGCTGTACCATCAATTTACTAAAGCATTTCTTCATCAAAAGAATTCAGAGGAAATTCTGGCTTTGTATTGAACCTAAATAACCTTCAGTTACAAAGTAAGGATATTCAAAATTACTAAACTGTGAATGGCAGTTAGTGGTTTGACTATGGCTCATAATTTGGGACCAATTTGGATTTATCTTTCTAAAATACATCAATTTCCCGTGTTTTTTTCTGCAGATGTTAAGTTAGTTTTCCCAATTTTAATTCTCATCAAGTTTACCTTTTTCTGTTTTGCTTACTAACCTGTTTCAGCGTTTCTTAAGTGTTGTTGGAGTAATTGCCCTAGTCACGTGCCTATGTTTAATATGAATTTAAGGAGTTCATCGCAGGACAGAGAATCACATGCTTTACTATAATGGCTTTAGATGTAACTAAATGTAATTGGAACTAAAGACACACATTAGAAAAAAAACTCAGAGAAAGTTATGTGACAGTTATTGTATTAGACCCAAGGTATCTTTTCATCTTTGAAATGGCCTTGAATAGGCTGTCAGATTTGTTTATTTATTTATTTGGTCAAGTAGTAAAAAAGACCAAAGAAAAATATTTTCCTCTGAAATGGAGAAAAAGGGAATAAAAGAGCACTTCCAATGTCCTACAGTAAACTTCCACAGAGCGGAATATCCCTCAAGAGCTTGCGAAATGAGAGGGAAACTGCAATATTCTGTACTGTGTATTTCATCCCTGCTAGAAGGCTTAGTTCAAGTCTTGCCTCGAACACCGCTTTCCGACCAGTTTAAGTTTTCTCATTTATAAAATGAGCATCATACCACATATTCTTGTTACAAGGATTAAGTCACATTATAGGTAAAACCAAGTTTTACACTATAAAACACTCCACAAACGTATCATCATATTTGTTAACTATCATAAAAGTGATAGAATTCTATCTCTACCTGGGGAAAAGACATAGTGTCTGTTAACTATTTCTTTATCACTTTAGTCATTAAGTTTGACATTTTGGGGTAATTCTGCCTATTGTATAGGTATTTTATTTTAGTATTCAAATCTGTAAAACAACTATGATTATATATTTCTAGAGTTCCATTTTGTTTTTATTTCACAAACTCTCTTACAACTTAAAAGTCTTTGCTGCTTTCTTAGCTTGGCCTTTTGTTTATTCAGTACTTTCCCACCTCCTATTGCTTAGAATAGCTGGCCTGAATTCAGTTTAAAATATCTCCAGGAATAATAGCTGGGCAGAATGCTGTGTACATACAGTTCATAAGGGTTTTTGTGTTTAATGCATTGGACCAAGCTAAGTGTGTTGACATTTCAGCTTTATTTCCTTTCTACAAAAAGGGCACAATGTCAATATTTCTAAACTTTATTTCTATGACTAAGTCAAAGTATCAAAGAGTTAAAATAACACTGAAACTAGGTACAAACACTGGAAAAGTTTCTTATCAGAGAAAATGTGTCAAGTTGGTGTATGACATTAGGGGATATAACAGCTATAGGTAGAGAGGTTATCCGACTCATTAGCGTGATGTATCAGTCTCCAGAAGTGGGCCCCAATGTTCTGTTCCTATGCTGTGTCATTCCACTTGCCCAGAGGAAGCTTCTGACATGTTCAGATTGGTGGCTCACTCTCCTCAGGGAACATTTGTCTTCCCTTTGCAACCAAGCAATGTCCTATGCACACTTCTCTACTTACTCAAGTCATATATATTCTCTAAGATCAAGTATCACCGCTACTCTCCCTGCCAAGATGTTATTAGATAAACAAGTCTAGATGAACTCTCCTCTTTCCTTTCCCTGAATTACCAATTTATTTGCTATTAATTCAATACTGTATTATAATGTCTTAAATAGTTCCCTCTTCTAGACTTCAAATATTGGAGGACAGAGACCATTTGGCATCTAATAAATAATTGTTGAATGAATGAATGAGTTGTTGACCTGTACATTAGAAATTGATAATGTCTTTTACATCTGTTTATGCTTATCATATAGCAGTGGGGGAGAGGTGTGAAGAGCTAGCTAGCTGTCATTTCATTAGGACTTGAACAATTATGTTAACACTAAAGACACTTAGTATTACTTTTCTAAGTGCAGCTTCTTAAGTAGCTAGAGTTTCTACAAGACTCTGGAAATGATGTGATGGTGTCTTTCCTCCCTCTGCTCTCAGAAGACCTGCCTTTTAGCCCTGACTGAAATACGTAGATTGAATTCTCTGCAGAAACTGACTCAGCACTCCAGGGAAGAATGAACACTTAGAACTAATAAATGTTAAAAGAAGAAGGGATTTTAGAATTTGTTATTCTAACTTCCTCATTTTAAAATAAGAAAACAAGAGACTAGGGAGGTGAGGTAATTTTTGTATAGCACCACAGATATAAATACTCTTCATGATAGCAACAAAGAAAATAAAATACCTAGAAATATACTTAACTAAGGAAGTGAAAGACCTCTAAAGGGAGAACTAGAAAACACTGAGGAAAGAAATAGCAGAGGACATAAACAGATGGAAAACCATACCATGCTCATGGGTCGGCAGAATCAACATTGTTAAAATGTCTATACTACCCAAAGTGATCTACAGCTTCAGTGCAATCCCTATTAAAATATCAACATCATTTTTTGCACATCTAGAAAAAATAATTCTATGCTTATATGGAACCAGAGAAGACCCCGTATAACTAAAGCAATCTTAAGCAAAAAGAACAAATTGGGAGGCATCGATTTACCAGACTTCAAGCTATACTACAAGGCTATAGTAACTAAAATGGTACAGGCATAAGAACAGAGACATAGACCAGTGTAACATAACTGAGAACTGAGATATAAAACCATCCTCATATAGCCATCTAGTCTTTGACAAAGCAGACAAAAACATACACTGAGGAAAAGAATCCTTATTCAATAAATGGTGCTGGGAAAATTGGATAGCCAAATGTAGAAGACTGAAACAGGATCCACACCTTTCACCTCTCACAAAAATCAACTCAGAGTAGGTAACAGACTTAAACCTAAGGCATGAAACCATAAGAATTCTAGAAGAAAATGTTGGAAAAACTCTTATAGACATAGGCCAAGGCAATAATTTATGAAGAAGACCCCCAAAGGCAATCACAGCAACAACAAAAATAAATAAATGGGACCTGATCAAATTAAAAAGCTTCTGCACAGCCAGAGAAACTATCAGGGGAGCAAATAGACAACCTACAGAATGGGAGAAAATATTCACATGCTACACATCTGATAAAGGGCTCATAACTAGAATCTATATAGAACTCAGGAAAATCAATAAGAACAAAATCAAACAACCCCATTAAAAAGTGGGCAAAAAACATGAACAGAAACTTTTCAAAAGAAGACAAGCTAATGGCCAACAAACATATGAAAAAATGCTCAACATCTCTAATCATCAGGGAAATGCAAATCAGAAGCACAGTGAGCTATCACTTAACTCCAGTGAGAATGGCTTTTACCAGAAAGTCCCGAAACAACAAATGTTGGTGTGGATGCAGAGAGATAGGAACACTTATACACTGCTGGTGGGACTGCAAACTAGTACAACCTCCATGGAAAGTAATATGGAGATACCTCAGAGAGCTAAAAGTAGAACCATTTGACCCAGCAATTCCATTACTGGGCATCTACCCAAAGGAGAAAAAGACATTCTATAAAAAAGTCACCTGCACTGGAATGTTTATAGCAGCACAGTTCACAATTGCAAAGAGGTGGAAACAATCCAAGTGCCCAGGAATACATGAGTGGGTTAACAAAATGTGGTATATGTATACCATGGAGTTCTACTCAGCCACAGAAAACAGTGGTGATCTAGCACCTCTTCTATTATCCTGGATGGAGCTGGAGCCCATTCTACTAAGTGAAGTATCACAAGAATGGAAAACTAGGCACCACATGTACTTACCATCAAATTGGTACTAATTGATCAACACTTATGTGTATATATAGTACTAACATTCACTGGG
>CAUYRT010039618.1:0-51323 GCA_963574885.1 Lepilemur ruficaudatus | reverse complement strand
TACATGTCTGCCCAATGTATAAAATGAGTACTTTTCTCAGGCTGGGCGCGGTGGCTTACACCTATAATCCTAGCACTCTGGGAGGCCGACGCGGGCGGATTGCTCAAGGTCAGGAGTTCGAAACCAGCCTGAGCAAGAGCAAGACACCGTCTCTACTAAAAATAGAAAGAAATTAATTGGCCAACTAAAAATATACAGAAAAAATTAGCTGGGCATGGTGGCGCATGCCTGTAGTCCCAGCTACTCGGGAGGCTGAGGCAGAAGGATTGCTTGAGCCCAGGAGTTTGAGGTTGCTGTGAGCTAGGCTGATGCCACGGCACTCTAGCCCGGGCAACAAAGTGAGACTCTGTCTGAAAAAAAAAAATTTTTTTTTAACCTGAATAAATTGTTCTATCAAAAAGGAAAACCATTTATATGCAGAGTATACTTTTAAATTATTAAATAATATACGCTATTATAAAGTATTCAAATACCATGAAAATATAAAGTAGAAAGTGATACATCCCATAATTCTCCCTAAAGACACCCACTGGACACAGGTGCACTCATTCATTCAGGCTTTTCCTAAATTCAACACACATGCATAATAACAAAAAGAATCATACCACATATACTGCTTTATAACTTGTTTTGCTGTTGTTTTATCATTTGCTTGTTTTGCTTAACATTATATAGATGACATCTTTACAATAGTGTATCAGCCTTGCAAAATGACACCCTCCCTAAGTTATTTTTGTTCTTTCTCCAGTAGCTCAGACTTTCAGAGCACTCAAGCCTAATGAGCAGAACACTGTAATCTTCTTACTTAACCAACTTCACAAGACTTCCTGATACTTCTCCATCATCACCAACAGCTGACTCTTGAATGAGACCACCTGCAGACCCTGTCACTTGAAACTCCACCTGCCCTGCATTCCACTGCCCACTGTAAAAGCCGAGTAGCTCCCAACTCCCAGCTGATGTCAATCATCAGTTGCAATAACACCCTTTATTCCCTGGCAATGCTCATTTTCTCAGTAACTGCCTTTCTGTGCAACATGTAACCAGACCTAGGCTGTGCTCCTGTGGGGTTCAGTGATAATAGGTATTGTAAGGGCACCATGAGTAATTCAACCTGTCTCCTACTGATGACAATTAGGTTTCTTTTTTTTTTTTTTCTTTTTTTTTGAGACAGAGTCCCACTTTGTTGCCCGGGCTAGAGTGAGTGGCATCAGCCTAGCTCACAGCAACCTCAAACTCCTGGGCTCAAGTGATCCTCCTGCCTCAGCCTCCTGAGTAGCTGGGACTACAGGCATGTGCCACCATGCCCGGCTAATTTTTTCTATATATTTTTAGGTGGCCAATTAATTTCTTTCTGTTTTTAGTAGAGATGGGGTCTCGCCCTTGCTCAAGCTGGTTTCAAACTCCTGACCTTGAGCGATCCACCTGCCTCTGCCTCCCAAAGTGCTAGGATTACAGGCATGAGCCACTGCGCCCGGTCCAAAGTGACTATTTAAAAATGAAAATGTTTGGGGCTAGGCTTCAGGAGGAAGGTGGGGGTAGATTTCCCATAGATAATTGATTTTTTCTTTAATGTTGCTGTTCTAGTGAACTAGGAAACTTTCTGGGGACTTGGTAGGAGCAGCTGCCCAGGAGTGAACGGTGGCCCAAATCCTTTGACTATCACCACCTGATATAACGCCTTCTAGGTGTGTGCATGGGAGAAAGAGGGAGACGGTATTTAGCCAGAATTTTTTTCCGGGAAGCAGAGGTCTAGGCGTGAAAAGAGGGACTCGAATATGCAAATATTTCCCCCACCCTCTCCTCCCATGGACTCGCACCCCAGCTCCCTACCGCCCCCTCCAAAGCTCTAACTCCTGGGCCCCACGCCTGGCGGCGGGGCCCTCCCTCCGCCAGCCAACTCGGGAAGGGGCGGGGTCTACAGGAAGTGGGCGGGAGTACCAGAGCTGGCCCCGCCCACACCTGCCGCGGCGGGCGGGGCCTCGCTCCGCTCTGTGACTCTCACTGGCGCTGCTCCTTCCAGCCTAGCCGGGCCGCGCCTGTCGCTGCATACCTGCGCCGGGCTTGGAAAGGTCTGCCACGCCTACCTGAATGTCCTAAACTCGCCGCGCTTTCTTGGGGTTGAAAAAAACCTATTAAGAGACAGCTCCAGCATCCTCCCAAATCCAGGGTTTCTTGTCCTCTCCTGGAAAGGCTTACATAAAGTTACATCACAAAATGTGGGGTGAGGAGGGAGCAATGACTCGCTCAAGGGCACACAGCAATCACTGGCAGAGCGGGGCCTGGAACAAGGCGTCCTGATCCCCAGGTGCCCCTTAGAACTGGGGGAGAGGGGGGCGGCGGTGGTTGGTCCCCCCAGGCTAGGGCGCAGTGAAGCTCGCCCAAAGTGAATTTGGGTGCTTTTCCAGGATCAGTGACATGCAAAAAGAGACTGGCAGGTGACTGGCCTGGACAGGCAGATGAAATCTTTTTTCATCCAACATTTTATTTTGGAAATTTTCAAACACGCAGACAAGTTGAATGAATGGTAGAGCAAACACCCATATACCCATCACCTAGATTCTATGTTAACATCTTATTAGATTTGCTTTGTCATATATCAATCCATCCCTTTATCAGCCATCAGTCTAAAATCGTTTTCAAATTAAATCTTAATTTATAAAAGCCAACCTCCTTCAGCATCTACATACATCAGGAATTTGGCTGATCACGAGGGCCCATCGCAGATGCCCTTGCTAGTCACTTATCCTGTTCTCTGTCTCTGGAGCCTGTGGCCAGGGGACCTGGGCAGAGGTATCTGAGCAAAACACATGGCTGCTCCTAGCTGCTCAGCGCCAAGTGTGCGGTGGGCCTGGCAAGGCCTCCCAGGACACACAGCAAGGACCTCAAGGACACACTGCCTCTTCCAGGACAGCAGGCGCTGCCCTCTCTAAACACACTCAGGGGACCCCTTCTGGGTGTTCAAAGAAGTTACAGCTGCCATTTCTTGGGCATGGTGGGGACCTGTCCTTGCCTGCTGGGGGCACAGACACCTCTGAGAGAGAGCCACTCAGAAAAACCTGCTCTGGGGCCCCAGCACACTGTGGCCATCCCAGCTGCTCTCCCGGCTGTGCACCTTTGCCAGGAAAATGTAAGAGTCACTAAATGCCAGCCCATCTCATCCCCACTGCAGGAGGAGGAACAGTGGGGAGACAGAGAGATCCAGGCCCGCAGCTCTGATTTTAGACCAATGTTGTCCCAGAAGATCGCACCACTCAGCCTCTTCGCCTTTGGCAGGTGCCGAGAGATGAAGCTGGCTGCTCTTTCTGGCCTGGCCCTCAGCCTGGTCTCTTCCATGCCTGCACCCTGCCCAAGCCCCTGTCTCTTTCTGATGCTTCTGTACCCTGCAGTTCCTTTGGGGCTTGCAGCCCATCAGTGCCTCCCCACTGTGTGCAGGATGAGGTCCAAAACACCCCTGGGGCCTGCCCCACGTGCCCTCGGGCCCCAGTCCTTGCCTCCTTCCCCCATTCTCCCCAAAATACCAGGCCTCCTCTTGCACCCAAGCTTTTGCAGTATCCCCAATTTTCCCACCTGGCAAATCCCTGTCACCAGTGAAGTCCCAATTTCTTGCTACAGATCCAGGAGAGGCACACAGGTGCCATGGTGCAAGCTCAGTGGTTCCTTGGCTGAACTGGTGCCTGTGCCTCTGGGCGTCTGTTTAGCATGGCTTTGCCTGTACTTAGTTGTTCATGTGTCCCTTTTCCCAGCCATACAAAGACAGGGAGCATCATGCCCAGCTGAATCGGCCCACAGGAGAGCTTCATGGAAGGAGCCATGAATCTGGCAACAGGCACAGGGACTAGCAGGAAGCCCACAGAGCCAGAAGCAGAGAGTGCCGGGGGCAGAGTGATGAGAGCGTGCAGGTGTGAGGTCGGCTGAGCCAGACCAGGAGAGGCCGTGCTCTGTAAACTCTCAGGGCTTACGGATAGAACAGGTACTAACAACACATGTTCACTAATTTTCCCTCACCTGACACATACTTATAACCCCTGCCATCCTTCCAGAAGAAAAGCAAGAAGCATCACACTAATATCTGACCTACAATCCACAAAGCACCCTCCGTCTCCCTGTCACGTGCACCGCGCAGCATCCATGAGGGGGCAGAACAGGACTATGTCTCCCCTTCGAATGCCAGACGGGGTAGGGGCTGCCTCAGGTCAAGGGGGCTGGCAGGGGATGGGGCCTGCTCGGGATGCCCTGGAGTCTGGACTTTGCCGCCCTCTCCCTCCCCCACTCTGTGTTGAGGCCTCCTGCCTGGGGTGGGGGGCGCTGCTGAGCTGGGCAAGGCACCCCCTCAGGAACTCTCTGTACCCCACCCTCAGGGTTTGGGTCACACACACACAGCCCCACCCCTTCCTGGCACACTTAGAAGCTGTTCCCAGGACAACAGTCAACAGTCAACACAGGCAAGAGTTTCAAACACAGCTGGCCTCAAATGCCCTCCCCAGCCTGCAGGGCCCCAGTCCCCATCGGCCACTCTGAGCTTGGGGGCTCAGGGGCAGTGAGGAGGACCCCTGCCCAGGCTCCCCAGAGGTGGGGAGGGAGGAGGTGTCCCAGGAGAGGTGAAGCTCAGGGGCTGGCGAGTACTCTCTCTCTCTCTCTCTCTCTCTCTCTCTCTCTCTCTCTCTCTCTCTCTCTCTCTCTTTCTCTCTCTCACAGACAGACAGACACGCACACAACTTGCATCCATGGGGAGCCGCCCCACCCCTGAGCTCCAGAGAACCACATCAGCTGGGTACCGGCTGCCCCTCACCAGGCCGGCTGTCCGGGGTGGCCCTGTGGCGGGCAGGGGTCTTGCGGGTGGCTGCCGAGCCCCACAGGCCCCAAAGGCGAAGGCGCAGGCGCAGGCAGCGGAGGGTGCGCAGCAGGACCAGCTGTGGAGGGAGCTGCTC
Organism: Lepilemur ruficaudatus; assembly: GCA_963574885.1. NCBI lineage: Eukaryota > Metazoa > Chordata > Mammalia > Primates > Lepilemuridae > Lepilemur > Lepilemur ruficaudatus. Next base: position 46,392 of record CAUYRT010039618.1, on the reverse strand, counting down.
GAGGCGGAGCAGCGGGGCCTGCAGCGCTGGTGAGTCCCTGCCCTGCCCTCCTGGGACAGACTCTGTTCTGGGCTAGACCTGCTGGGTCCCTGCACCATTCTCCCTGCTCCCTCAGCCTGCCTGCAGGTCTAGGAAGCTTCTGGAGAAAGGGAGACGGTGGGAAAATGATCCAGGCCAAGGGACAGAGAGCATGTAGGGGCGGGGGCCAGGGGGATGTACTGGCCCAGGCCAGACCTGAACCTGGGATGTGGGAGGTAGAGGGAGGCCCCGCCAGGTAGCGTGGGCCAGACCAGCCCACCTCGCTCCTTCTAACTGCCCCTCTCAGTTGAGAGCAATCCCTACACCTGAAGCTTGCACAGCCTGAGGAGGTCCCAGCAGGAAGCTGTTGCCCAGCCTGAGTGAGAGATGCTGACTGCCTGTCCTCGGAATAGGACGCTCCCGCATGCATTCACTCACTCAAAAAGTACCCACAATGGACACTGCAGTTACCCTGATTTGATCATTACGCATTGCATGCTTTTATCAAAATAGCACCTGCACCCCATGTATATGTGCAACTATTATGTATGCATAATAATTAAAAACTTTAAAAGTTACCCTGTGAGCCACTCTGTAAGGCTGCAACGGGGGACAACACAGACCTGGCCATGTCTCCATAGAGCCTCCATTCTCAGGACAGGGCAGCAAAAAGCAGCGGAGAAATAACTAAGCACAAACTGTGCCTGGTGTTATGAAGGGGACAGCTTGGGGATACTGGGCCCTCTCTCAGAAAGCCTCTTTCTTGGAGGTGACATTTAGGCTGAGACCTGAAATATGAAAAGGGGCCAAGAAAGGGGTTCAGTGCACTTAACAAACAAAATGCAGAATGTCCCTGTGGCTGAGGCACAGCTGGCCAGCTGTGGGGAGGGCCCCAGGATGAGGGCCAAGTGCAAGAGTCATCTGAGTACTCGTAAAAATTTGGAGGACTTTTCCCCAAACATAAGGAGGTGCCAGGGGTTTTCAGCAAAAGCATGACATGATCTAGTTTACATTTTAAAACGACCAGTCTAGTAGATCTCTAGAACTTATTCATCTTGCACAACTGAAACTTCATAACCGTTGAGTAGCAACTGCCCACTGCCCCCTCCCCCCAGCCCCTGGCGACCACCTTTCTATTCTTTGCTTCCATGAATTTGAATATTTTAGGTACCTCATATAAGTGGAAACATGCAGTATTTGCCTTTCCATGTCTGGCTTATTTTATTTAACATAATGTCCTCTAGGTGCAGCCATGTTTTAGCATATTGCAGAATTTCCTTCCTTTTAAGGCTGAATAATATTACATTATATGTGTATAGTACACTTTCTTTATCCATTCATTTGTCAATGGATATTTAGAGTGCTTCCACATTTGGGCTATTATTAACAAAAATAGTGCTATAATGAACACAGGAGTGCAGTAATCTCTTTGAGATCCCGATGGTAATATTCTTTTGGATAGATACTCAGAGGAGGGATTGCTAAGTTATATGGTAGCTCTATTTTTAATTTATCTAGGAACCTCCAAACTGTTTTCCATAGCAGCTGCACCATTTTGCATTCACATCAAAAGTGTACAAGCATTCCAGTGTCTCCACATCCTTGCCAACACTCATTGGTTGTCTTTTATTTTGTTTTGTTTTCTTATAATAGCCATTCTAATAGGTGTGAGGTGACATCTCATTGTGGTTTTGATTTGCATTTCCCTGATGATAAGTGACATTGAGCATTTACATATACCTGTTGGCTATTCATGTGTCTTCTTTGGAGAAATGTCCCTTCAAGTCCTTAACCCATTTTTTTCAACTGGGTTATTTGGTTGTATGCTATTAAATTATAGGAGCCCCTTATATATTTTGGCATCTAACCCCTAATCAGATATTGGTTTTTAAATATTTTCTCCCATTCCATAGGTTGCCCTTTCACTCTATTGATTTTTTCTTTCGCTCTGCAGAACTTTTTTTGGTTTAATATAACCTCATTGTCAATTTTGCTTTTGTTGCCTGTGCTTTGGTATCACATTCATGAAATCATTGGCAAGACCAATGTCATGAAGCTTTCCCCTACGTTTTTGAGTTGATTTTTGTGCATGGTATAAGAAAAGGGTCCAATTCCATTCTTTTGCATGTGAAGAACTTCTGCACAGCAAAGAAAACAATTAACAGAGTGAAGAGACAGCCTGTGGGATGGCAGCAAGTATCTGCAAACTGAGAAGATGTGGGAAGAAAGGTGAGAAGGAACGAAGGGTGCCAGGGATCTCCAGCTTGCATAGTTAATGGGGAGGAGAAGATAAATGATGAAAGTGCTGAGTTCTGGTGGGTTTTAAATGCCTCAACCACATCCAAATGGAGTTGGCCAGGAGACAGTTGAATGTGAGAGGCAGGAGTTGGACACTAAAAACCTGCACAGACAGAAAGTAGATTTGGGGTTCCCAGGAGTTGAGGGTAAGGTAAAGTGGGGAGTGACTGCTAAATGGGTACAAGGGGATGAGGAGGTGATGAATATGTTCTGGAATCTGATAGTGATGATGGTTGCACATCTCTGTGAATACACTAAAAACTTTTGAATTGTACACTTTAAAAGGTGAATCTTACAATATGTGAATTATTTCTCAATTTAAAAAAAGTAAAAGGTGGTCATTGACCCCCCTCCATATGAATGAGCTTTCCCTGGAAGAATTTGATGAATCAGAAGAGGTGAGGACATAGCACAGAACTTGCAACATTTACTAGAAGGGCAGAGATGCAGCCAGGAGATGCCAGAGAAGACAGCCCGGTGCAGAGAGGCATAAAGACCATGAGGAGGCCGGGCTCGATGGCTCATGTCTGTAATCCTAGCGCTCTGGGAGGCTGAGGCGGGAGGATCACTTGAAGTCAGGAGTTCGAGACCAGCCTGAGCAAGAGTGAGACACCCCCCCAAAAAAAAAGAAAAGAAAAGAAAAATTAGCCAGGTGTGGTGGCGCATGCCTGTAGTCCCAGCTACTCAGGAGGCTGCAGTAAAAGGATGGCTTGAGCCCAGGAGTTCAAGGTTGCAGTGAGCAATGATGACACCACTGCACTCTAGCCTGCACAACAGAGCGAGAACTTGTGTCAAAAAAGAAAAGAAAATATAGTAAGTTGTACAAGAAGGGAACTGGAATTATATTGTACTCCTTAGTTTATCAGTGACGAACATTTACATAACCATGGGATATACACAGTTAACAGCAATTTAATCAAGATCTGTAATATAATTATTTTGGAACAATGAGGGAGCAAATGGAGATAAGAATGCTAACTCATCATCTCCCAAAATAGGAAGCCAATAAATAAATTTAAATTTTTAAAACATTAAGAAACAGCAGTATAAGCATATTATTTCAAAACATGGACACAAAAGGCCTGAAGAAACCGCTGACAGACTGGAGACGGTTTGACTGTAGGACGTGGGGCTCCGGGGCTGTGAGGATGGGGGCAGAGACGGCTGTTTTTATCATGTCTCATAGAATTGCTTGACTTTTTAAAAATAGATTAAAATAAAAATTAAACTACCAGTGCAGGTAATGCCGTCCTCGTCGAGGTCACCCTCTATCTTCCTGCCCCTCCCCTACCTTCCTCTGTCACCCACGCTGGAAGGTTACAGAGGCTTGAGGACACGAAAACTGGTTTTGCTTCACAAAATGCTTGCGCTCGCCTAACGTGGCCTTCTGAAAACAGGCGGGTGTTGAGATTGCAGCCAGTGGTCCCCTTAGGCAGCCTGCAACGTCCTCTGGCACCATAGTTGCTGCTCTAGGAAGAGCCATTGAAATGCTTGTCCATTTTGTAGGATACGTGTAAGTAGCTGGTTGACACTTTGCATTCTTTTCACTTAAAAGCTCTTTAGTTCTTTCAGGTGATACATAGTTGCATCGACTCGACACAGTGAAAGTCATTTGCAAAACTGTCTCGGAAAGAATTCACACTGCCAACATGTTCTTCCTTTCCAGGGTTGAGAATTGGAGTTTCTTGAAAGACTATGACCCCATGGTAAGGCGATATGTTCCTGTCAAACATACTTGCAGTTTGAATGTTCGTTTTTTCTTCACTCAGCTAACAAAGTGGCTTACAAAGCTTCCTGCGATCTAACCCTGCCTACCTCGCCAGCCTTGTTGTTCACCCAACACTGATATCTCTCTCTCTCTCTCTCTCTCTCTCTCTCTCTCTCTCTCTCTCTCTCTCTCTCTCTCCCTCTCTCTCTCTCTCCAGAGACAGGGTCTTGCTCTGTTGCCCAGGCTGGAGTACAGTGGCACGATCACAGCTCACTGTGACCTGGGAGGGAAAATTTAGCTTGCGAGACCTGAAATCCTGCATGAGCTTCTGGTCCGGGCTTGTAGCCTCTAAGAGTCTCTCCCTGCCAGGAGCTGAGTAACAGCAACATAACCTCTGAGACCTGCACCACACCCACAGGGTGGGGCCACCTTGGCATGGACTTTCCCAGGTGGAAGCCAGGAGCTCATGACTGGACTGGTCATGCCACTGTGTTAGACACAGGGTAGCACAAAGTGAACCCTAAACAGGACAGGAAGAGTAAGGATTGTTTCCCCACTCATCAGATTGTTTTTAGTTCATACATTCACTCATTTGTCCATCAGTTACAGAGGTCACCAAAAGTCATGTACCCAGATGCTCATGATAGCCAAAAACTGGAATCAACCCAATGTGCCCAACAGTAGTGTAGGCAAATAACCTGTGGACTGTTCCCACAGTTCACACCAGGGAACGTTGTACAGCAGTGAGAATGAGTGCACTGCAACCACACACAAAATGTGAATGAATCTCACAAACATAATGTTGAGAGAAAGAAGCCAGACGGAAGAGACACGATTCCACTACTATAAAGTTCTAAACCAGGCAAACTGATGCCTGGCATCAGAGGTCAAGATCAGGTTGGCACAGGGGCGGAGATAACATCTGAGGGATGGAAAGGAGGTGAGATGGGCTGACTGTATTTCCTGATGTAGGTGGGGTTACACAGTCCTGTTCACTTTGTGAAAATTTGTTAAGCTGTAGTTATGATTTGTGCACTTTTGGGTATGAATATTACTCTTCAAGTAAATATTTACAAAAAACCAAAAACCAAATCAAAACCTACTGCCTCCCACCACATGTGAAGCAGCATCTTAGGACATGGGGCTAGAAAAAGGAATAAGACACGGTCCCTCCCTTGGTCACTGCAGGTCACAGCATAAAAGTCAAGGGCTCTGGGAGGCACCTGGGGATTGAGGAAGAGGGGAGAGAGCCCAGCAAGGGCTGTGGAGTCTGGTCACTTTCAGGGGGACCCAGATTCAAACCAGGATCAAAGCCCCAGAGGCGCTTCAAACCGAGAGGCCATCCACTCTCTCCGTTCTCCTCCATCCTGAGGGTCCCCTGCAGCATGCAGGTCCCTCCTTTCTTCCATACAGCACAAGACCTGAACTGTCCCTTCTCCTCAGGGCAATAGGAAGGAGCCTGAGAAGCTGCCAGACTATGTACCTTTCTTTTCGGACACAGTCCCCAATTCCACAAACCGGGTCGTGGGCAGCAGGCTGGACACACCGCTGGGGAAGGCACTCATTGGCATGGACTTCTTCTTCATGGAAGGGGCCCGGAAGAAGAAGCTGGAAGACGAGCTGCAGCCCATCTAGGAGCAAGGGGGGCTGGGCCAGCCTTCCCAGGTGGGTGTGTGCAGGGTGGAGGCTCCGGGCTGGCCTGGCCCACGCCGGCGCCCAGTCACCATCCCAAACGAGGCAGCCAGAAAAAAGAATTATTTGCATCTGAGGGAGGGTGTGGGAGCAGGAAGTGTAGGAGAAGTCGAAGGTGAACACAGCTGCGGCGGGTCTAGCCTGCGCAGACTGGCGAGGGTAGGGGGTCATCCAGGGCTTTGCTACCTGCCCTGGGGTAAGGGTAGGAGGGACAGGGAGGGTGCCTGTTCTGCCACTCCTAGAAACATGGCCACTTACAGAAGGTGTGACAGATAAACACAAACTCTGTGCTGGGCACTGTACCCACATTGTCTCCTTCGTAGGTAGGATGGTCACCATTTGAGAGGTTTGGAAACTAAGCCAAAGACTCCGTTCAGTTTGCTCCAGGTCACACATCTGCTGAAGAGTCAGGATCCACCTCATCTCTGACTTCTCCATGCCACAGTCCCCTTGCCAGGCCTCAGGCTCCATGGCCATGAAATGGGGGGAGGGCAGAAGGAGACAGATTCTAAGGACATCACCAGCTCCAGGAGTCTCTTCTCTGAGCATTCGGGCAGTGCCAGCTCTTTCACAGAGTGTACTAGTCAGCTGCAGCAGTGCTGTGTAACAAACCACTCCATTCTTGCTCACAGGTCTGCATGGAGCTGGGGGGCGGCTGAACTTGGCTGGGCTTGGCTAGACTTGGCTCCTCATTTCAGGTTTGGTCTGAGTCTTTCCCACATTCTTACATTCTCTTGGACCCACAGCCTCCGGGCACATGTTCCTCTCATGGCACATCACCACAGCACAAGGGCTCAACTGAATCAAGCACAATGAAGCCTTCTGCATGCACCCTGTAGCCAACCCTTGTGGCCATGCCCCCTGTGTGTGCTGTCATCGTAGTAGACCCTGCCTCACGCCAGCCCCACCTGCCCTCTGCTCCCTGCCACATCTGCCTTCTTTTCAAAAGGATGCCTGCTTCCAACCCCTTTCTCACGCAGTGGGAGCCCTGGGAATCAAGACAAAGTGCATCTGCACTGAAGTCCTGATGCCAGCCTCTCACCTTGTTTGGACCAGAACAAAGGAGGCCTCCAGGCCCGAGCCCTGGGGACAGTGTCGGCACTAGCAAAGCAGAGCAGCATTATCAATAAGGACACAGAACAGCTCAAAGCCCACGGGCCAGGGAGCAGCAGGGCTCCAGGAAGGGACTGGAATTGTAACCGGCCATAGGCTCTGCCACTCACCGCTTATAAAAGCCAGTAACAAGGACGAGGAGTGGTAAAAAGAAAGTGACTTTATTCTAGAGCTAGCAGTGGGGAAATGGCCAAGCATTGTGCCTCAAAGAAACCATTTCAAAGTTTCAGGTTGAGGACAGGGGCTTAAAAAGTCCCTGTGAGGGGTATGCAGGAACGGCAAGGAGGTGCCGGACCGCATGGCTGGTCCCCACGGTCATTTTGAGTTATTGCTCCACCTGGTGAATGGTCTGGCATCATCTGAAAGGCCGTTCATAGATGACCGGCAGCCTGGAGGTGTTTCCTGGTGAGAGTTGGACTGTCTCAGGGCGCAGTCTCTGCACCTTCTACGCAGACACACAATTGGATGGAGGCAGCCTGTGCTGGGGAGTGGCTGGGGAAGAGGGAGACTGAAGGCTGGTTCTTCACGAAGAGCACAGCAAGAAACGCGCAGGCAAGCTCAGAATGGAGAACTGGAAAGCAGGGCCCTGGCTACAGAGCGAGGAGCTGAGAGCCACCGCGAAGCTCGAAGGATGTTTTCTCCACTATCGCAGCTTCTGGGATCACCTCTGCCTGGGCAGGACTGTGTCTCCGCTTCCCCATGATAAAAATAATGACCTTCATCCACGGAACGTGCAGGCTGAGCTTGGAGCATCTGAGAAAATGTAAAGGGAAGTAAGGGCCAACCTGAATTTAGGACAATACGAGCATCAAAATTAAGGACAGTAATAGCCCACCCCTGACCACACCTGTACAGCCACCCTGCGGCCAGCGCCCATGAACCCACTGAATAACAACAGCCATGATAACCAAGAATCCAAGAGTCCATACCAATAATTTTTTTGCACATTTGAAGTACTGAGGAAAACCTCTTTTCTATTGAAGAATACAGAATAAACAGTAACAGAAAAATTGCCATTTTTTGACTATCACAGCAATAACTGATTTAGGCAAGAATCAACAAAAAACATTAAGACCATCAGGAGAAAGATTCTCAGAGAACAGCAAATGTTGATGCCTAGAAGATGCCTAGAAGATTAACCAAATTATTAAACTCACCCTCACCAATAATAGGACAAGCAACACGAGAGCCTCTCCATGGGACGCACCGCGGCCAACGCCCGCGCCATCCAGGAGCACTGCACCCCAGGGTCACTCCCGCCACGAAGGAAAAAAAAGTGTAATCACAATGTAGTCAGGAATTCTAGGAAAACCCAAATTGAGGGACATTCTACCGAATAGCTGGCCGTGATTCTTCAAAAATGTCACTGGCATGAAAGACAGAGGAAGGTTGACGGAGCAACATAGATTAAAGACGGTTCAGACCATGACTTTTGGCCGGCTCCTGGGTCAAAGCAAAAGCAGCCACGAAGGACTCTGCAGACTAAATATTAGGTAACGTGGACTAAATATAAGAGACCAGCACTGAGTCAGTGTTCAAGTGCAGAGTGGGGCCGTTACATTGAGGTTCTGTAGAAGAATCCCTTGTTCTTAGGAGGTGTGTGCGGAGGTGTCTAGCAAAGCGATGTGGCGTCTATCACATACTCTCAAATGGCTTAACAAAAAACTCATGTGGAGTGTAAACAGAGACAGATAAAGGTAATGCGGATTAAAATATCAATAATTGATTCATCTAAGCGAAGGGTACATGAGTATTCATGGTGCTATTCTTGCAACCTTTCTATCGGTTTAGGAATTTAAAAAAAAAATTAAGGTGAGGGAAATGGCCACCACCACCGGCTCCTGAGTTTACTCTCCCCTGCTGCAGAGAGTAGGGGGTGGGAGAGGCAATGCAGTGCGTCATTGCTCAATTCCAAGTCCCTCCTGAGGGGAAGGCCAGCTTCAGTCACGCTCTGCTCAGCTGTGGCCACAGAGGGTCGGGCTCACCTAGTGGGCTGTGTCCAGTGTAGCCGTCTAGGCGAGGAGGAGGCGGAGGTCTCCAACATGGGGCACCGTCTTGTGCTGGAGAGATCTCCCCGGGGCTGCGCACTGCAGAAACCCCATCCAGACACTCCCCAACCTCCTGAAGATATAGAGGAGCCTTGAAGATTGGCTGTTTTGAGGCGGTCATCTGGGCTGAAGGGCCAGCATGCTGCTGGGATGCCCCAGCTGGGGTATGGGGGCTTGGAGCCAAACATCTTCCGGCAAGACCCAAACATGACTCCACCTAGGACCACCCACCCCCAAAAGCCAGTGTTCACAAATCCCAAAAACGGTTTGCAGGTCTGCACCCGGTGGGCAATGACTACATAGATTGAGCACCTACTCTATGCCTCTCAATCACCTTCTGAGTTGGGGATGGTTTCCCCGTTTTAAAATGAAGAAAGTCTAGCACTCTGGGAGGCCGAGGTGGGAGGATCACTTGAGGTTAGGAGTTCGAGGCCTGCCTGTGCAAGAGCAAGACACGCCCATCTGAGGCTGACGGCGCAAAGCCAGCGAAGGGGTGAGGTTGACAGCGCCGAGCCAGCGCCCGCAGGCTCCAGCACCGCATTTTGGTGACTGTCTTCACTTCACGATCCGGCCCCAGTGTAAACAGGGAGGGCCACGTCGCCTTCCCTGGTCAGGTAAAGTCTGCTTTACCTCCTCAAGAAAATGTGTCACTCTGGCGGCCCGAGCCCCGGGGAGGGAGGCAGGGAGGCTCCCTTCCCCGGCTCCGCCTGTCCGGGAGGGCGCGCTATGAGCGGCCCAGCTCCTCCCCAGCGCTCCGGGTCCCGCAGCCGCCCCAGGCCTGTCGCCGTCGGCGCACGCGAGGACGCACGCGACGGGGGGCGCTGCGCGTCCCGCTAGGTTTTAATTCCTTAAGTGCTTAGAGGAAAACAGCTTGTTGGGGTGAAAAAATTCCAGTAGGATAGTCCACTCCCCTTCGGGGTGTCCGTTTGCCCTCTGCCCACCCAGCCCGAGAGAAAGCAGGACCGGCTGGGCGTCTCCCGGCGGCTCCTAACTGCGAGGCGCGAGAGCGCGGAGAGTGAGTCAGCAGCGGAGAGGGCCGGGCGGGGCCGCCGCTGGGGGCGGGGCGGGCTGAGGTGGGCTCAGAGGCGGGGCTAATATGGGGGGCGGGGCGAGTCCAGGGGCGGGTCGAGTTCGGGGCGGGTCCGGCGGGCCCCGGCCGGGCGCGGGGCAGGCGGAAGGGTTGGGCCGAGCAGGGTGGCTGAGGACTGAGCAGCCTTCAGCGCTGCGACCGCACCCGGCGTCCTGCGTCCCCGCCCCGCGCCATGGAGGCCGCGCTGCTGCGCTTCTGCAACTGGAGCACGCTGGCCGTGTGCGCCGCGCTCAAGCTGCCGCAGATCTCCGCCGTGCTGGCGGCGCGCAGCGTGCGGGGCATCAGCCTCCAGAGTTTGCTGCTGGAGCTGGCGGGGTAAGGCCGAGGCTGCCCCTTCCGCCCTCTTTCTGCCGCTCTAAGAAGGGCTCTAAGAAGGGCGGGACGACCCCAGAGCTCGGTGCTGCAGCCGGGCGGCCACGGGTTAACTCGGGAGCCTCGGGGCCTAGCGGGCCAGGACTTCCCCACCCTCATCGCCACCCTCCTGGCCTGCTTCTGCCGAGCCTGCCGTGATTTGCATTGACTGCGCATGCCCATTGTACAGATGGGAAAACTGAGTCCTAGCAGAATCGGCTCTCCAGCATTCTTAAGCCTGCCCCACACCATCAACTTCCTCTGGCCTCGGTTTCCTCACCGGTAAAACAAGAGTTTGAATTAAGATCTGGAAAGACTCAGACGATGGGGAGATCTTTGGAGGGAGAGGAGGAGGCGGGATTAGGGCAGGAGTCAGACAGGCAGGGAGGAGCCCAGGGGATTCCAGGTGCCAGTTTGTCCGTGGGAAATCCGGAGTGGGCGCACTGACACCCAGCTACAGACCTGAGCCTGGAAAGCAGAGGTGTGAACCTGGTTGGGAAGCCTGGGAGTGCAGGTGTGGGGGGAGGGAAAGGTTTCCTTCTGCTCTCTCTGCTACTGGAAGGGCTGGCAGGGGACAGTTGAATAGGAAAAGAGGCTACAAGTTTACTAATGTGTCTGTGCACTCGGGAGTCCTGCAGACACGACACTCAAAGAAGGGCCAGGTAGTTCAGGCTTAACTACCCTCCTCATAGGGGAGGGGGATGGCATGTAGGCAGCAGTGAGGTGTGACAATGCAAAATAAGTGACTGAGGCAAAGGTCGTAACCGACAGAGGCTTATTAAGCTGAAGTTTGAGGACCTACCTGGAAAAAGCACAAAGCACAGACGCACCTGTGGCCAGTGCTCCCTGAAGGGGGATTTGGATACAGAAGGAAAAGGAGGAAAGGGGCGGGCAGTGAGGCAGGTGATCAGGTCTTGTGAGGCTCTAATTAGTGCCCAGGAAATCCACATTTTACATAAGCTAAGGTGCCTATTTGAGGAAAAGGAAGAACCAGTTATGTAGGGGACCTGGGCAGGTGGAGGAATGTTTGATCTCGTCTTTTCTCTGTTCTGCACCTGGGAAGCTAAACTCATAGTCACATTGTTAGTGTGGAATCCAACAGGCTTTAGCTTTAGGAGCTAGACTAGCCTGCAGACAATCTGCATGCCCTTGTTTATGGGCAGCCAGCAAAGAATTTCCTCACCCATCTTCTGTGGGGCGGGGCAGTCTTCCCGAGATGCCCGAGGCCTTTATTTTTCCTGCAGATCTGACTGACACAAAGAGTAATAAATGATTTTCAGGGGAAATGAGTGAATGCCAAAACACTGGCCTGGGGAAAAGCTGTTCTGAGCTCTGGGGGAGGTGACAGGAAGGTGAGGGTGAACTCTGCATGGGGCGAGGCTGCCCTATGCAGATAAAGTCTCCCAGGTAAACTCTGGCAGCGGAGTGAGAGCCCAAGGTGGGTGGGCTGGCTAAGGGGCTTGCTGCTGGTCACGCACGGCAGCCTGGTGCCAGGGCTGGGCACACAGACCTCTGTGAGTGGCTTGGCTGGGTCAGGGTCCATCTGCAAGACCAGCCTGTCCCAAGAGGCCAGCTGGAAGCAATCTGCCTCCACCACTGAATTCCAATAGATTTTATCTCCACCTCCCCAGTGATTTATTATGATGGTTCCCATTTCTCGGGCCCTCCCTCTGAGTTACTCCGCCACTGTGCGCATTACCGTACTCAGTCCTCACTACTGCCTTAGCAGGTAAGTACTGTTTTTATCCCGGACTGTAGGAACCTGAGCAGGCTGCCGAGCGCAGCAGTCCTGGCCCTCTCACCCACTCTTCCCCTTCTCACTGCCCTGGCCCACCTCCTTCTCCAGCCTTCCCTGGGGAGGCCCAGGTGGGGTGTGTGCAGTGTCCACCTGACTCCCCAGGGGCCTGCCTGCCTGGAGGCGCCCTGACCAGATAAGGGGGGACAGCCAGAGTTTAAGCAGAAGGAGCCCCAAGGCCATCACCATCAGTCACCTGGAGGGCATGGACCCTCTTTGGATCTCAGTCTGAGCAAACTGGCTCTGAAAGCCCATTTCTGAGAGCATGGAGTCACTTGGAGCATGAACTGTGTCTTAGTGACAGCAGAGAATTTTAGTGTGGGTGGGTGTGAAGTGGCCACGCGGGCACTCCTCCAGAGCACAGGTGCCCCCTCACGTCCACCAGTTTAGTTCTAGGCAGCAGAGCTTTGGCCTCTGGGTAAGAATCTTCTGGAAAAGTCCAGAGTTCAACTCCTAGCTCTGTCCCTGACTCAGGCTCCCTGCGTCCCTGCGTCTGAGTGGCTGAATGTGAGTTGCCGCAGAAAACTCAAATGCATCCGTGGGGCAGGCAAGGAATATACACAAGCTAGTGGGGCTGGTGTCAGATGACCGTCTGGCCTGATTTTATCATAATGAGCATTTTCGCTATTACTTTTCAATTAAAAGAAACATTAAAAAATAAAGACACTGCCCCCACCCCCCAGGCCGCAAGAGCTATGGGAAATTTCGGTGCTGCCAAGCAGAAATAGACAACAAGGGGGTGACGGCCGCACCAGACTGGTGTCAGGAAATCCAGGCTCTTCGTCTTTTCTGAGTTCTTGTATGTTCTTGGCTTCTTTGGGCCTCAGTTTCCCCAAGTAATCTGTAAGATGGGAGGCCAGCATGGGCGATTCTTGAAGGGGAGCACAGCTTGGACACTGCCAGGTTCTCGGGTGTCAGGCTGTGACTGGGAGGCCTGGACACAGTGCAGGTGTGCGTCTGGCGAGGGCTCGTGGCCTTTCTCGCGTTCCGCGGCCAGCCCGGCTGCGGCGCCGCAGAGCGGGCTGTGTTGGGTGGAGAGCTAGTGCACGCAGGTTTTGTTTTATTTTCAATCCAACAAATTTTTATTGACTGCACATAGTGTGCCCAACAGAAATACAGTTTGAGCCTAAAAATGTTTTACATTGAGTATGCAGAATAAGAATTTCTATTCCAAAATTGCAAATTATTCATTAAAGACCTTGCTGGTTACAAGTTCAGTAAAAATTCTTTTTTTTTAAGTGTACAATTAAATTATTAGTAAATTTACCAAGTTGTACAGCTATTCACATAAATCAGTTTTAGAAGGAAGCTTTCTCCAGACAAAGATTAGGATAGAAGTTTATTTACTTTTTCCTGGGCGGAGAAAGGGCCAACCAGGAGAGAGGGAGAGGAGGAGTGTGTTGGCATAGAAAGCTCGGTACTCAGACCTTTCATTTAGGAATCGGAAAAAAAAAAGGGGGGGGGTAGTGAAAGATGATTCAAGGCTGTAGCCAAATTAACAGGGTACTGTGAACTGTCACATCTGCTCCTTCTCTTCTTAGTGGCAGGCTGATAGCTTAAAGATACGATGTTGCACAGGACCTGAGGACTGAAGTTTGTCCCCCCTGCTGTCCCTCTGGGAACTTCTCGGGAACTCAGGGAGGCTGTAGAAGCAGATTGTGACAGGGCAGTCTTAGTCTATAGCTCTAGTGATCGGAAAAGAAACAAATTTACATTTCCTTTCTGTTTGCTGGGCTCCTTTTAGATGTTATGAAAACAGAGTTCTGCAGGGTGCCTGTCAGAGAGAGAGAGAGAGCGCACGCTCACCTTTCTGTTAGTTTGCTAGCAAGACTGATGTCCTTTCAGGTGGGAGGAAGGCTCCCCAGTTCCCGGGCTCGCTCTCACAGGTACCAGAAGGGGCTACTCAGGAGGCCAGGTGGGGCTGGGCCAGGCACCTGCTTGTCCCTGAAGCTGGGAGAGCCAGACAGCCAGGCCTCGGGGTCCTGCTAGTCACACAGGCGCCCAGGCCTGGGGGAGACTGTGACGCAAGGTCTCGAACCTCCCATCCAGGCATGGATCGGGCCCCTCAGGTCCCGTGCGCCTCTGCAGCTTCTCAGGGCAATGGGCATTTGTGTGCAGCTGCCGAGGGGCAGCGGCTCGGGGCTGGGTGACCGCCTAGCTTTGGAGACAGGCGGACCTGGGTCTCTTGTGTTGCAGAGGGTCAGTGATGTGTCTTCTGTAAACATCCTTTGTAAATGACCATCTGAAGGGACTGGGTAGAGCATGGATATTGCACTCGGGCCCAGCTCCCAGAAAGTTATGGATCTTCCTAAAATCATGCAGATTATTTCTTTCTTTATTTTTTAATTAATTTATTTTGTTTTAGAGATAGGGTCTCCTTCTGTCCCCCTCTGTCATCATAGCTCACTGCAGCCTCAAACTCCTGGGCTCAAGTGATCCTCCCGCCTTATCTTTCTGAATAGCTGGGTGGACTACAGGCATGTGCCACCTTGCCTGGCTAATTTTTTAATTCTTTGTAGGGATGGGATCTCATTATGTTGTCCAGGCTGGTCTCGAACTCCTGGGCTCATGTGATCCTCCTGCCCCAGCCTCCCAAAGTGCTGGTATTGCAGTCGTGAGCAATAGTGTCTGGCTCAGGTTATTAGATTGAGTACCATCCATACTCTGTGGGGCTCTGAGCCACCACTCATAGGATTTCTCCTGGGACCCGGGTGGCAGTTGCGGGGCGGCCCTGTGAGCCTGCGTCCTCCTCCCCAGGTTACTGGTGTTCCTCCGGTACCAGTGTCACTACGGGTACCCGCTGCTGACCTACCTGGAGTGCCCCATCCTCATCGCACAAGGTAACGTCCCTTCCACACCCACCGCCTGCCCTCCTCCCCTCCCTGCTCACTCGGAGCCTTCCTCTTTCAGACGTCATCCTCCTGCTCTGTGTCTTTCACTTCAGCGGGAACGTGAAACAGGCCACACCCTACATCGCTGTGTATCCTTTCCGCATCGGAGAGTCAGAAATGGGCTTGGGCATGTTATTTGTTAATAATATGCATCGGGAAGCACAGTCCTTTACCAGATATGTATTTTTTGGTTAAACTAAAGAAGAATCCCAAATGCAGATGTATCAATATAGACCAGAGATGTCGTCAGTACAGTCCCTGGCAGGGGCCTCCCTGCCACAGCCAGGGTGCCTGGCTTGTGCCAACAGCCCGAGGGGAATGTAGCCTTAGCATGGCACTGCCGAACATGCTGGAATATACAGTCAGCCCCTGCTAAGGGTAGCATTGTACAACCGTACTAGTTTATCTCAGACATTTCTTCCTTCTCTGAAAGTAGCCCCAAAGACCTTGAAGTAATAATGAGAATGTCTGGCATTGAGCACCGTGCGGCCAACACCGTGGTTACCCAGCCCACTCGCTGCTGCGCAAGGGCGGCCTGAGCTCCTGCAGCTGGTCCAGACGGCAGTTTAGAGGCTTAGCCTTGGGGTTCCAGCGACAGTTGTGGCCATGAGGCTCTCGGGCGGCTCCCATGTAGGAGGGCGGGGCTTTGTTCCAGCTCTTTGTAAAGACTCGCTAAGACTCTCTCACTAAACTGCACACTCCTTAGAAGGCTGGGCGAATTTCCTGAATGGCAGGGCAGGATTGGCAGGCAGTGGATCCTGCTTCGTCTGTGAAATGCTCTGAGCTGTTTATTCCTCCCCCCTCTTCAGGGAGGAGGAAGGAGGGAGTGAGCCGCCCAAGTGCAGCCTCTGGGGATGTGGCCCCTTGGGGACGTGTGTGTGGGGACATGGGTGTTGAGGGGACGGGAAGCAGCTGGCCCAGAGTCAGGACAGGCCTCCCCGCCCCATGCTCTGAGCCACAGCTCTCCCATCTGCGAGATGGGATAATAACATCTATCTTTAGAGTTGTGCAAAACTACAAGTACCAGGAGCACAGAGAAGCCGAGTAAATGACAGGGCCATCCTGCTGGGTCTACTGCAAGGGGCTGGTTCTGCAGCCTGTGTCTGCAGCGGGACCCTCCGCAGTTTCACTGAGCTGCAAGCTCCCGAGGCTGTTTCGCATAGCAGAAAGAGGGCTGCCCCGGTGCGCTGCCCTTCAGTACTTCAAGGTTATTCCCAGCTGGTTAAAGGCTTTTGAAAACAGTGCTTTGAAGATGAAAAGCATTATATAATTTACTTTTGAAATAAAATGCAACAGCTTATCTGTGCAAATGGTGAGGCTGAAGGTAAGACATGGGTGCTGATGGTAAGTTATTCACAGAGCTGTGGGGTGCTTAGGGCAAGTCTGTGCTGTCAGCAGGTGTTTACAGCCTCCTGTCAGTTGTGCCTTATGGAGAGCAGTAAGGTTGCTGTATTAACAAATGTTTCATAGAGTGTAAGAATGTCCCAAATACTGCATGGATATACTTAAAGATTATTTGTTGTTGACCTGAAATTCATATTTAACTGGGTGTCTATATTTTTATTTGCTAAATCTGGCAACTCTACAAAGAAACCATCTGTAGGATCTCATTAGCTCCTACTGCCAAATTTTATAAAATATATATTTTGAATACATAGAAGGAGGTGGAATGGTACAGAATTGGGCAAAAAGAAAATTGTAAAAATTAACTTAAAAGATTGAGTTAGAGAGGGTTTTAAAAACAGAATCTCATCCAGCTGGATTCAGGCTGCCTCCTGGCGTTGATTAGGCTGCTAGTATTGAATTTCACTGATTTTTAGCACAGGGCGTCCTATATTTCAATCCCTTCCCTTAATTAATGTTATTATAATAATAGCAATCTCTTGAGTCCCAATTATGTGACTGTAGGCATTTAGGAAGTCGACAGGGCAAGAAATGTTAAGTCCATTTTACAGATAAGCAAACCAAGGTCAAAAGATGGAAAGTGACTTGTTCCAGGGCAGTCCCAAGACTCCTGGCCCGTCCTTTCCAGTGCTCACTTCAGTCGTCACTCAGCTGTATCATTTTTAGGGTGGAGTTAGTGGGACGGGGGAATCAGTAAACAGGTCCACATCACACCAGTTTTGCAGAACACTCCTGCTTTGCAGTGTGTATGGGTCCTCCCTTTTAAGTGCTTGACTTTTGACAGTGAATTGGAGGCAGCTGCCTAGTGAGGAATTTAGCGGGTGTTAAAACCATTAAGAATGTTCCCAGTCCCGGGAACAGCCCGTGCACACAGGTGTCTTTGTATTTTTCTCCCATAATCTGCTTTGTTCTTTTGAACTCCGAGCAGATGTTCACTCGAAACCCTTTTTTTCTTTTCCAAATCTGACAAGTTCTAGCGGAACCACCCCGGTTCCACACTTGGTTTCTGTGTGCAGCTCTCTGTGGTCTTGGTTTGTTTGCGTGAGACGGGAGGGTGGCGGTGCTGCCAGGTGACCCACTACTGTCTACCTTAACCCTTGGTAAGACTGGTGTGTTCTTGGTTCATCCTCACCCTGCAGAAGTGGATCATAGACCTGGCCATGGTGAGTATCACCCTTGAAAAGGACGTGTGAGAAGTAACAGGCTGCCCTGGAGAGAAGGTTCGAGATCAAATGTTAAACCTGCTAAATTTTCAGCTGCACTAAGGGATAATGGGAATGAAAGTACAGTGCTATTCAAATATTAAAAGATATTATTCTCATTTAAGTGTGGGGCAAATTTTTCTGTAAACTTTCTTTTTGGGGCCACAACCAGATTAACCGTTGTAGAATGAAAAACTGAGCGTCAGTTGAAGAGCTTCTTATTACGCTAATAATGACACGTTGGCTTCATACTCACTATTTTTCTGACTCTACCCCCCAAACATTGCTGTTTTTCCTCACGTGCAGGGTGCTGCAGGCTAACTTGTGAAGATCTTACTCTGCCAGGCAGCAGAGGGCCTGAGCCCGCCGCTGGGCAGACTTGTTATTGAAGAGCCAGAAATTCAGGGCCGACGCTTGAGTTTAGGAGTTTGTCGGTTCCAAACAGCATGGTTTTCCCCGGGCTCTAAAACGCAGTGTCTCTATTTATTTTTTATTGGGGGGTATGGCTAGGTAAGCCTTTGTGGCCAGGCAGTGATTCTTTCTTACTCCCGACTTCAGCCTAGCTATAGCCCCCGAGTTACCCACTGCACGGTGGAATCTGTGAGTTATAGATACACGTCTCACTGTTGCGTTCTTTTTCACCCAAGTTAGGTTTCACCCTTTTATTATACAAATTGATTATTATTTGCCCAGAAAATTTGGCTTCAAGCAGGCTTTGAGTATCTGGTGCTCTTGTACTTTTTTTTTTTTTTTTTTTTACAAATAGACTCTTGACTTTGTCGCATTTTATCTGCAAACAGAATTTATGTACTTTCATCAGTGCGGCCAGTAAGTTTGCGCAGCTCCAGTGTCTGTGGAAGACGAGAGACTCGGGTGCTGTGAGCGCGCTGACCTGGAGCCTCTCCGCCTTCACCTGTGCAAGTAAGAGCCAGACGCAAACGCCAGCGCCAGGTGTCTGCCTGGCAGGGTGTTAACTGGTTTTGAAGTGCCGTGGTCCTGGCTATTGAGGCAGAACCTCCTACTAAGTGTATCCGTATTTACAGGCTGATTTAATGCAGACTGCTCTCCATTTTCTGCAAGATCATATTCTAGATGCCAAAAAAGAAAGAAAAAAAAAAGTGAAAGCAAAAATCAGGCCTAATATTAACAGTCCTATCTTCTTTGAAAAGTATCAAGAGGTTGATTGTATTGAATCTAATTTATTTTAAAAATTTGAACCTTTGTGCTGCAACAGATTAAAAGGATGAAAATCATACATTGGCTTTTAAGAACGATTATAATTTGTGGCAGTGGAGAAATTTCCTGCAACCACATTGGTCTTAACTTTAGAATTTTCACTGTTCATTTGAGTTCTTGCAAGAACTGCCTAAAACACATATATACTATATATAAGCAGAAACATTTTAAAAATTCAGAGCTATCATATTAATTGGATTTACTAGTTTTAGATATTTTACTTTATCATGATTCTTCTGCATTTTAAAGGATCAATTTCTCTATCCAGGGTTGCTGTTTTGGGTCTTTATGTCCAAAGTTACTTAAAATTAAGACTTGTTGAGTTTTATTTTTAGCTTTAAAACATTAAAGTGTGTATATACACGCACACAAACACATGTATTGCACATTTTCTTTATCCATTCACCTGTTGACGGACACTTGGGTTGATTCGTATCTTGGCTATTGTGAATAGTGCTGTAGTAAACATGGGTGTGCAGCTACCTCTTCGAGACACTGATTCCATTTCCTTTGGATATATGCCCTGTAGTGGGATTGCTGGATCACATGGCAGCTCTACTTTCCTTTTTGGGGGGAACCTCCATACTGTTCTCCATAGTGGCTGTACTGATTTCCATCCCCCCAGCAGCATGCAAGGGTTCCCTTTTCTCCACATCCTCTTCCACATTTATCTTCCATCTTTTTGAGAACAGCCATTCTGACAGGTGTGAGGTGCATCTTATTGTGGTTTTAATTTGCACTTCTCTGATGATTAGTGATGTTGAGCATGTTTTCGTATTACGTGTCAGCCATTTGTGTGTCTTTTGAGAAATATCTATTTAGGTCTTTTGCCCATTTTTAAATCAGGTCATTTGTTTTCTTTTTCTTTTAAATTTAAGTAACAATACAGTATTGAGGTTATTTGTTTTCATGCTATTGAGTTGAGATCCTTCCGTGTGTTGGATAATAACCCCTGATCAGATATATGGCTGTTAGGACATGAGAATCCTTGTCGGCCACCTTCCTAACTCGAGTCTTCTCTCCCTTGACTTAAGATCAGTGTCCTTCATGTAAATTGCTGACTTAATCAACATCTGTTTACATGGTGTCTGCATCTAAAGCCTTGGGTCATCAAATTTGGCAACAAAAAATTTTAGAGGATTTGAGCTCTGCCCTTCGACGTATGTTAAATGCAAAACATGTTAAGCAGAGGGAGACTGTGTGATGGACTGGTTTTGGGTGAGGAAAGGCCCGCCGTGAGTTGCAGGCGGTGGTGTTCTCTAACTCCCAATTCACGTAACCCTTGTGTGTCAGTTTCAGTTGTTACCCCAATTTCCTACGTATTTGCTAAGTGAAGGGCCATACCAGAAAAATGAATTAAACAGTTCTAGTTAGACTCTTAGGAAAATCTTACCCTTTTCTGGGCCTCAGTTTCCTTATCTAGAAAACACAGGGGCAGAATTTAAAACACCGTTTTTTAACTAGTGAGAGCCTTTCTTTAAATAAAACCACCCAGAAGCTCATTATGTAAATGAGATTTATTTGAGTTGCTTTTGGAGGGTGGGTTGGCACACACAGACTGTGGAAGGGCAGCTCAGCCCCACCCCTGGCTTCCCTGGGCAGCACCAAAGTACCTTCTAGGAACTGCTGCTTCTCTTATGAGCAGTTTCAAAACCACAAGGCTAGGATGCATGGCTGGTTTGTAGATGTTTATGAAATATAGTACTATTTGGTTTTATGTGCTACCAAAAATCAACAACGCTTAGTATATATTGATATATTAAAAGGGAAAGACAATAGCTAAACACCAAAATGTCTGAGAAGCAAGTCATTTATTGCTGCAAATTTTCTTTTACAGCAAGAATAGTAACAACCTTAATGACCACCAATGATTTTACAAGTAAGCAAAATATTTTTCTTACCACTTCTGAGTTTTGTGCTATTTATGCCATCTTCATTTGGAAACTGTCTAAGGGTTTAATAGACGGACTCAGCTGTAATGGATGACCGATGCAGAGAAGGGCAACAGTGTATTCCTAGTTTTCATCAGTCACATTTTTATTATTAACCATGTACTTCTTGTAGTATAGGGGACAGAACATGCCCGAGAGTGGATTCCTATCTGCATGGGGCTTTCACTTCAGCTGTGGGATTGGACATAAGTGATCACAGTTAGCGACTGGATCGGACTGTGACATGTGTTTTGAAAGAGTATGACAGGATGAGCACCTGAGGAGAACCTGACCTAGCCTGAGGGAGCTGGGAAGATTAATTTGAAGAGGAGTGAAATCTTACAATGGGTAGCAATTTAATCCCAGGAAAGGGGGGATTGTTATAAGGAGCAGCGTGTGTGGCCATTAGCAGAGAGGACACAGGCCTGGGGACCCTGCGAGAACTCCGCAGGGCGAGGGCGCGGGGGAGTGTGAGGAGCGTGATGGGGGCTGAGGCTGGCAGTGGCCAAAGCATCCAGCTCAGAGAACTGCACACAAGCAGCAGGAAGCCTCTCAAGGCTTTTTAAAGCAGGGGAGTGGTATACTCATTGGACTTTTTGTTCTTGCTCTGTTTTTTTAAAAGAAAAAGTTGTGATGGAGGAGAAAATACTTTGGTTAACTAAAAAGAATTTAGTAATTCCTTAGGCTTTCAACTCCCAAATTGAGCATATATTATACGTCTTTGGAAAATGATTAGAACAGATGGTGTCGCCTATGAAGATTGGAAAATGTCCCCGGCACATAGACCCCTTAAATAAGCTAATTATTATTTAATAGAGAAATACTGGTTCAGAACAAAGAGATGCATTTGTTGGTGTCTTCCTGGAGGTTGTACCTTTGGCTCAAATACTTTTTATCAGCTCTGACTGTAGGATTAAAAAAATTGTTCTGGTCAAAGAGTAAAACCTTGATCAAGTGGGGAATTGGAGCGAAGACAGACCAGGTCTTTTCCACAGGACTTGAAGAATTCTCAGCATGGAAAGGAGAGTCAAACCCTAACAATAAACCTACACACTAAAAATTAAGTTTACAAGATCAAGAATATTCTAATTCTGATTTCATATGTGTGACGGCTTTTCCTGAGACAGTATATTTGGGGATAACCTTTTAAAAACGGTTTAGCTAATATCTTACATGTGTTTTACAAACACAAAGATATCTTAAATTTCATAAACCTTATTCATCAGGAGAGTGTTCAGGCCTTAAAGTGGAAGTTAAGTCATTTTGGGGTTTTTCATTATTATTTTTTTTTTTTTTACAAAGTGTCACATTTTCATGGTTATTTCAATATAAAATATGCTTTGACATTTGGGTGAGTTTTTCTGTTAAGAAATGTAGTATAAGAGTTATCTTAACAGAATGCATTATACTAGCTTTGCTTAATATGGAATGTTCTGCACTACTGGCACCCTTAAGACTCCAAAGGAATGAAAAGATTTTAAAAAGTTATACTCCTTTTAGCCAGAGCCAAATGGCTCTAAATTAATCATTTATTTATTCATGAAGTCAGGCCAAATGGCCAAAAGATTGATAGGAAGGTCATTTCCCCCAAAATACTTGGAACCAGAGTTGTTCGGAGTTTTCATGATCCATAGTTAAGTTTCATTTTAGGGGTGAGGAGTGAAATTTTATTTAGGATTATACTTTAGAGCAGGAGGTGATTTTGCTCTGCATTGTGAAAAGTTTTTAATATACACTTCTGTTCTTTTTGATTTCAGTTCTTACACGTTTTGTGATCATGCTGGCTTTAAATATATGGGTAACAGCTACAGTACTTCGCTACCGGAAGACCGTTATAAAGGCTGAATGATGGATTTATTATTCCCGCACACGAAGTGGATTTTGAATAACTGAACCAAAGGAAAAAAGAAGCTCCTTGCTAAATCAAGGTCTTTTATAAATTTAGTCAATCATTTTGGAATCTTTGAAGCCAAAGCCTTTCTTAGACTTGAAAGAGCCACTTAAATACTTGTTTAAATGCCAATTTCCCTTCCCCACTGCTCGGTTATGGTAGGGATCAGACGTGCAGTTTTGAGAAGGCTGGTGACTGATGGAGGTCATCCAAGAAGCCCACTTGAGCAGACCACTTTCACCCTTACTCTTGAAGTTATGATTAAGTTCTCTCCGAAGAGCTAACTGTATCTATTTTTCAACTTTCAGAATCTTTTAAGAAACAAATCCTCTCCATGAGTGGGAGTGAATGGAGTGGGATTTTGCTGAAAGTCAGAAGTGGAACTGTAATAGATTACTAGGTTCACTTTCGGGGAACATGGATATAACAGGACGGCCTTGTTGTATGTCGTAATACGGTGCGACACCTGCTCATGCTCTAGCAAGGATATCAAGGGAAGCACAAATGTAATTGACTTGAGTTTGTATACCAACATAGTCCTTTAACTTAACATTGTGCCTTAAATAATTCCTAACAAAAGGTATTTACTGTTAACTGCAATCTCTACTTATGAAGAGGAAATCCTAACAAATTTTTTGATTCAAGCATGACACTGCCTTTTAAAAATGGCCACACCTATGCAATTACCATTAGTGGAATATGGTATAAAATACCAGGTTTTGTCTATTGAAAATATATAAAGAGTACTGCTAGGTTCTGTCCAATTCTTATAGATTTTATTCTCATTATAGTATCTTATCCTAAACATGTTAGGATTATGTGTACACTGTATTTTCCTCCAAAAATATAAACCCTAACATTCAAAAATTCACTTTCTATCAAGACACAGTGGCTCATGCCTATAATCCTGGCACTCTGGGAGGCCAAGGTGGGAGGATCACTTGAGCTCAGGAGTTCAAGACTAGCCTGAGCAAGAAGTGAGACCCCGTCTCTACTAAAAATAGAAAAATTAGCTGTGTGTTATGGCTTGTGCCTGTAGTCCCAGCTACTCTGGAGGCTGAGGCAGGAGGATCGCTTGAGCCCAGGAGTTTGAGGTTGCTGTGAGCTATGATGATGCCACTGTACTCTACCCAGGGCCAGAGTGAAACTATCTCAAAACAAACAAACAAACAAAAAAAGACAAGAAAATTGAACCCCCTTCCTCACTTCCTCCCTTTCATATAAAATTTTTAAAAATACATAAAATATTTACTTTCCCATTCTAACTGAAGGCCTTATTCTGCTATATGCAATAAGTGATGTTTATTAGAGAATGGTTAGTTTCCTATGTAAAATAAACTTTCATATTTTGAACTCTGCTGAGTCTTAAAACTGTCATTTGTTTTAATCTAATTTTGTTATGTAAGGTGCAGTTTTTAAATAAACTGTGGTTAATCCTTTTAGAACTACTGCTTGGGATCAGCAGGAAGAGAAACATGATATCTAAAAATAAATCATTCATTCTGTAGTTGTTTGGGTCACAGATGTCATTTTTAAAAGATGTAAGTTAATCTTTTCTTACTTGCAGTTATAATCTGACCATCAGTATAAATACAAATTATTTCATTTTTATTCCAACAAATACTTTATTTAGATATAGTTTATTAGTACTTTGTCATTGCTTAACGCAACTCCTTTAAGAACATACGTGATGAGGTCTATATTTTTCCTCCTTTGGGAGAAAACAAGCATTTGAGCTATTCCAGATATTTCACACACATTTTCATATTTAATCCCACACTGATCCTATAAAGTAGACACACTCTCCATTTTACAGATGAAAACATTGAGGCTCAGTGTGAATAACCTGCCCAAGAACATATAGCAAATAAGTGTCCTAGAAAAGAACACAGTGATTACCAGAGAGATACTTTCTAGAAAACCACCAATCAGCACACTATTTCCTGACAAAAAAGACACCCTGCTTCTGTCCCTATCCTCACCAGCTCAAATGAGATTGTTAGGTTTGTGTCCCTATTAAAATACCCAAATCAAATCAGAGACAGGCTCCTGGTTGAAATTCTATTTTGTATTTCTCCAAGAACTAAATGACAGGGCAGAAGAATCACACAACTCTATAGCTGCAGGTTATAAGACTTGTTTGCTACCCCCCATCCTATCTTTTATACTCATCTTAAAGGCAAATATTTAGGGTAAATTTTAAAAGGTTGCAGCACTCCAGGACTATTTCATAGGAGAAGTATGAAAATGCTCATGTCTTCATTTCTTTTATTTTTTTTTTATAAAAAGCAGGCATAAAATACAATTACATTACTACAAAGATGCAACAAAATTAAAAAAAAGGGGTACGATTTTTGTTCAGAGGGGACAGCTGATCAAATATTTATGATTATCTAAACCATGCAGTTCATAACTTATTACAATTCCAAACAAAACTCATTATGGGGAAGGGGGATGGGGTGAGGTCCCCCAGGCATAATATTCAGCACTGTCACACAGTGCTTACCTTCAAAGTGCTTTACAATTCAACTATGGTGTCTTCACCGCATAGGGAAGCTGAAGCCTTATTCCAGGGAAGGAGAGGTGAGTCAGTAGCAGTGTCAACGCAGACTGAGAAACTCAGAAGTGACTTGCTCAAATAAGATTTAAACATGTTATTTAAAGCATGTTCCAATAAGGTTAATATCATGTCTGAGTTTCTCTATTTTAACATCAGAATCCTATAAGAACAGATAAACAGCAGCATAACTTCTTAAAGTCTGGTTTGGCAATCTGGAGTACTTCTTGTTCAGGACCCACAGATGAGCTGATGCAAAGGAGATCCTTCAGAGCCAGATTTGTGCAACTGCAGCACAGGTTAGTTTTAAAGGCATTAAACTTTATTTTATATTTACTGGTATACTTATCCGTTAGTTAGCTAGAGCATTTTAAACTTTCAAATAGATTTTTTTTTTAAAAAAAATCTTGCTTCTAGATAGCATGTTTTTTTAAATTAATACTTTAAAAAAATTCACTATACATTAATTTTCCACAGTAACACCGGCACCAGTTTTCCTTCCACTTCTGTCTATCTCCACAAAACAAAAGTAAGAAAATCCCAATACTCACTATTTCTTAGTTCCCAATAGGAGGTATTTATGGCTCTAGGAGAAATCAGGTGTGACGATATGAGCAACTTATAATCTCACAAATATTTATCTTGGAAGCTTTGGGGCCTCAAGAAAAAGAGAAACTGGCACAAAATCAGGTTGTGTCATATGTAATGAGCGATGGGGAAAAGAACATGTGGACAGGTGCATGCACTCATGTATGTACAGAAAAGCGGCAATGCGGTAAAAAGCAAATTCTTTCCCAAGGTCAGAATTTTTTATTAAGCGCATTTCTATTAGTTGGACAAACCAATTAATCCTTATGTCAAACCACATAATGTGAAGAATCTCCATGAGAGAGATTTTTTTCACCCCTCAGAATATCTTTTTCCCCCCAAATACTTCACATTAATTTTCCTGGTACAGTTGCATCACACCATGATTCTCCATGTTCTCTAATATATACAGCACTCAAAATTTAAACTTCTGCTTTTTTCACTCAAATATTGCAGTTACTCATGTGTAAACTTGAAATTGTTTCACCTTAATAAAGTTTATTAAAAATATATATATATATACTCTCCAATTCAGAATAGGATAGAACCTCCCATAGTGTAACAAAATCTTTATATAAAATATTAATTCAGTTTCCTTTTAACAACTCTAATGAATGGAAATATTTATTCTATATAAATTTTATATATTTTTCATTTTTTAATCTTACTTAAAAAAGAAAGCTGTCCTCCAAAACCAGAACTGCAGAACATACCTGCAAGAGAAATGGCATGCACATCTAGTTTTAGCACAGACAGCGTAAAGAGTGCAGATTGGATAATGTAAGAATAAGAAAATTCAGTTTCAGTACATCAGTAGGCCAATGACTGCTCTTCAGTTTCCACAATAGTATCCATAATGGAGATCTAACTCTTTAAACATCTCTATACTGACACCAGAGGGAATCGATGAAAATTATGTCTACTTCCTTCATTGAAATATTAGATGATGTATTTCAGTATCATACCAAACTCTGTGTGTATGTATATAAAGAGAGACTGATAAAAGACTACATAATTTTTTTTTTTTTTTTAAAACCTGATGCTTACCATTGCTGCATACTGTTGTGGTATAAAACATATACTTATCTATGGTCATGAGAATTATAACAGGAATGGTCCTGCCTAAACTGTAATTTTAACAGCATTTAAAAAATGAAAATCAAATTAAGTGCCTTTGAGGCCACTTCTTCCCAGTTATCAGTTTTTTTCTTGACCCAATACTGAAATATTGCCATACACAGTTGTGTGTTTGAAGATTACATTTAAATATTTAAAATATATCTACAGTATGTCTTAGTTTTCTTTGTATTTGCAATAATTTTTGAATCTTGAGTGTGAATGTAAAGAAAATCACAAATGTCTTTACCAGAAATAAAAGCACATCTAGGGGAGCCAACGAATTCAAAGCAAAGCAAACATTTTGTAGTTACAGACTAACACTGAGGTCTGTAAAAAGCGTTGGATGAATAATAGATACACATCAAAGATATATTAGTTCTAATACTATCCATTATTGTTTCTATAACCAATACTTTAAAAAAATTTTGTTACACAATCAAAATAGGCTGACATTGATATAACTATTATGTGTAAAAATAGTGCACTATTTTTCTTCCACAAAGCAAGTTTGCATCCTAAGAGCTGGTAAACACTTCTTTTTTAATACAGAAAAGGGCTGAGACTTTGAAAAAAAATTAAATTAAGGCATTCAAAATGGGTAAAGATGCCTATCATGAAGCATTAGGAAACTGATAAAATTAACTTCAAACTTCTTGTTACCGTAACTGCTTAAACATGAACATGCAGCTTCCATCAGGTACACACGAATGAGTGATAGAAACTCCAACATTATGGCTTTATACAAGTGCATAGTTGCAACTGCAGTAAATAATGATGTCTGATTAATGTATATAAAAAATAAAGTGGGAAGTTTAAAAAAACCCTCTTGCAGTATTACAGTACTATATATATATATGGTTTTTTAAATATATATATATATATATACACAGTATAATGGTCACTTCTGAAAGATGCAGTCAATATCACTGTAGTGGAATCCATTTCCAGATTCTTCTGGTAAATGTGCTGGTGAAATCTCACTATTGAAGCTGAAAAGATGATTTCTTTAAACTTTAAGTCTTCTCAATCCTTTCGTGCAATGTAGTGTGAGTGACTGCTAAGAGAGCTTTATGAAACAAGTCTGGAGAGCTGCACGTGACATCCTTACTCTGTTAACCAATCATGGTTGGTTCAATCACTTTGTTGCCTCAGAGGAACCCAGGAACTCTCTCCAAAATTTGTCATTTATATTACAGGGGAAAAAAGGAACATATATGTATATGTGTATTTATCAGTCTCTCATGAAAATATAGCTTTTTAAGAAATTTTGGGCCATCACATTTCAGTCTTGTTTTAACTGGAAGAATACGATCACCTTGAATAAATGACTGCTTTCACAGAAGGCAGTTAGCTGGAAAGAAAGGAAAAATAAAGTTAGCTGATAGAATTTAAATTGCACAATAGCTGAAATAATTTAAGAGATTGTTAAATTCCTTGACAAGGCATTCCATTCACATTATTAAACTATATTGTCTTCTTGCTACTGTATTTTTAACACCTAAATCATGCATAAGTATACTTATTATATTACTTTTCCTATTTTTAGGTACATGGCAATTATATTCTTTCTCAATAGATGGACTTTGAAAGGTCCATATTGGCTACAAATATTACACACAAGTTTTAATATGGTTAATTATCTATTAGACTTATATAATAATGTGCCTCTGAATATAAGTTTGACTTGGCGTTTAACTGCTAGCTGCCTATGTAGCTGAAAGAGCAGTGGACTTATGGACCAGGTTCTCTTTGGCTGTTTGACCCTCAGCCACATTTTTCTTATCTATAAAATCGGATCAAATATGTTACAGTAAATATATGCAAAGATACTCTGCTAACCAGGTTATAAATAGATCCCAATAGTACATGCTTTATGTTTTGCAACATGCTTACTTAGGTTAAGACACACATTACTTCTTTAAAACCATTCTATGTAAAAGATTTAAGTCATGAGGCTCAACTTTCATTCACATCTCCTTTAGGCACTTTTAACCAAACTATTTCACATTTTCTAAAAGCACAAGAGTTTTCACAGCAATGCTATTAACATTTTTCAGCAAGGGTAACATTAAATTCTCAAAAAGCAAACATTTCACAGCATCACACACACAAAAGCCAAATCAGAAATAACTATTTCATAGCACTTATTAGACTTATAAAGTTTTTATAGTTTCAATTCTTGCAAGTTGGAAAGAAAGAGGAAGGAAGGAGAGAGAGACGGAGAAAGAAAAGAATCCCATGCTATGTTCACAAACTAGTACAGTTGTAGGAACTTGAAAATATTGTAAATTTTACTTCTCCTCTGAATATGGAATGAATACAGAATTAACTCCTTTTGTGGTTTCTATATGTTTCGTTCCTAAAATAAAAAATTTTAATTCCAACTGTATTGGAAATTTATAGCCAATAAAGAATCTGAACATAGCATTTCACATTTATACTTAACATGGCAATTTCAGTTAGAAACTTGTCTGAAAACTACTTTTTTAACTATATACTATTAACACTTTTATAAATTTTCAAAACTAGTCAAAAATAATGAAAGCTCAAGTGCAAACCACATGCACTATGTAGAAATACTAAAATAACTCATTTTTTATTTTTTTTGATTTACCCCATTTACTTCTTCAGAAATCAAAAACATCGTCATCATCATCACCACCATCAACATCATCAAATGACCAATCCCAGTCTTTAAATGCCAAATCAAGCAATCTGCAATAGGAGGTTTGCAAATTTATACTCTAACATTCTTTAGAAATTGCAGCTTAATGTTATGACCTAGAAATTATACTTTGACTATGCTGTAAACATTTTAACTTTCTCTTCATGGTTAACAACATGATTAAAACTAAGATGGAAGCACACAGGGAAAACTTTCCCTTTATTTGTAATTACATACAATCCGTTGGCCAGGTACCCGTTCCAGAATGCCAGAGACAGAGATAATATTTGGGATAATAAGATACAAGGTGCTTCCCCCTCATCACTCCTATACCCCAGATAAAGACGTGACCATCCTGATGCCTAGTTTGGCTTGACAACTATGAAAGCCCAACATTTGTTAATATTCCCTTCTCAAAAGTGGTTACGTTACCAGCTCACATTTTTCCATCATTACACCATAAGCCATAGTATAAAAAGGGAATAAAATAGTAAGAACACAGCTTTTTGATTTCCAGCAGGACCTGCTCAAAGGATCACCAACAGCTACACTCTACACAACTATGGACAAGTCGCCAGGTATATAAGTAGCATCTGCAACTTAACTAAATAAATTGGACTTAGTGCTGGGTTACATGTGGTCTTTTCTTTCCAATCCAATAACCTGAACTGTAATATTGCAATCATCTTTGTTTTAAAAAATAGGAGTAACCTTTCATCATTTATAACTGTGGTTGTTCATGAATCAACTTGTGCCAAAAAATTCACCTGGTCCCCAAAGTCTCCATTCTTAAACTTTACTGTGTATGATTTACTGAGTGCTCTCTATAATGCATATTACCAGGCCTCATCCCAAGAGATTTTGATATGACAGGACAGAAGATGGGGCCCAGACACTTGCATTTTTAAATAAAAAACCTGAGGTGATTTCTGATGCAGCTGGTTAACACTGAGAAACACTGACAAGAGTAGGTTGATGGATAATTACCCTAATTTAAAAGTAAAGAAACTACTCAGATTACTTTTTTCAAATGTGCTGAACACAGAACAATATTTGAGAAATCAAACAAACTTAGATATAATTACTTATTCACTTAATACATCACAGCCTAGTGTACATTCATTTTTCTATGCTTAAACATAAAGGAACTTTTAGCTATGGTTTCAGCTCTCCTGCCTGGGAGGCTGAGACCTATAGGCCTTCCAGGGTATCCAAGCCCCAGCTTGGCTACTTGATGAGAAATCTGCATTGCATATCCTTCCAAAACCTCTGAAGTGTGTGCTACTGTCA
The DNA here is from genome assembly GCA_963574885.1 of Lepilemur ruficaudatus. Lineage (NCBI taxonomy): Eukaryota > Metazoa > Chordata > Mammalia > Primates > Lepilemuridae > Lepilemur > Lepilemur ruficaudatus. The sequence goes on along the minus strand of CAUYRT010039618.1, from coordinate 15,505 downwards.
CGGTCTTGAATTTACAATTCCAATTGCTAGATATTAGCGCAGTGCATACAGCCTTCCCTTAAAACTTCTCCCCATCCCCTTCCAATCAGTCACCGAATTCTAGTTATTTAGACTTAAGAAATCTGAGTCCAGGTTTCTTCTCTCCTTTTTCACTGTCAGTACTCAGTTTAGGTAGGATCTCCTTAAGTCTGAACATACCAATCCCTAATTGAAAGACTTTTTTTTACTTGGAGAACAAAATCAAAACTCCTTAGCCTAGTGTACAGGGTCCTTTTCAGATAGGTTCAAAGTTTTCTCTCCAGTGTTATGTCATCTATTACCACTCCCTGCTGTGTCACCCTCTCCCAATCCAAAACAAAATTACAAACGTAAGTAATTTTGACAACTCCCACATGACATTTTGCCTGGAATTGGATTTTTCCTTATTTATTTGCCTGTAAAATTATCAATCCTCCAGTTTTTGAGACCTTTCTTAATGGCCTCGGGCATAATTCTCCATGCTTTGTTTCCCCGTAACACCGTACATGCATCTATTATAACCAACATCTTACACAGTGCTGTGTCTGCTTGCTCGCCTGTCTCCTCTGTTAACCGGTCACTAGGGATACGCTGCAGGCCTAGGGAACTTGTCAAAGACTGCTTCAGAAAAAGGATCCATTTAATTTTCAGTTCTACCAGCAATATATAAAGTGTCCATTTCTGCATCTCACCAATACTAAGTTTCTTAACCCTTGCCAGTTTGGCAGGTGAAAAATGGTTTTATGTTATAGTTTTAATGTAATTTTAATTTCTTTAATACAGTTGTCCTTCCTTATCCATGGTTTCACTTTCTGTGGTTTCAGTTACCAGTGGTCAACCATGGTCTGAGAATACTAAATGGAAAACTTCTGAAATAACAATTCATAAGTTTAAACTGCGTGCCATCCTGAATAGGGTGATGAAACCTCATGCCATCCGCTTGGGACATAATCATCTCTTTGTCCATCATATCCGTGCTGTAGATGCCACCTGTCTGTTAGTCATTTAGTAGTGGTCTTGGTTATCAGACTGAAAAAACATGGTATTATATAGGGTTCGGTATTATCTGTGGTTTCAGGCATCCACTGAGGGTCTTGGAATGTATTGCCCATGAGATAAGGGAGGACCACTGTAATCAGGTTAATCATTTTTTTTTACATTTAACCGCTAGCTACTTCTATAGTAATGCCTGCATATTTCTCACTAATTTTATATTGGGATGAGGCAATCTTCTTTTTCTTAATGATTTATAAGAGCTCTTTATATACAAAGATACTAACCCATCTTTCTCATATATATTGTAAATACATGGTATTCTAAAAATTTATAAGGCTTTATATTTTGAGACAGTCAACCTTTGACTTTGTCGTCTTCTTTTGTTTTATTCTTTGGAAGTTCTTCTCCAATCCTAGATCAGATATATATTTGTTCATATTCACCTATTCTCTTCGACTTCATTTATGGATTTATTTTTCACACTTCAAGTTGTATATAACTTTATTATTTTTCCCAAATAATTAGTCTGTTAATTTTCTAATATTAGAAATGGAAAAGAACAAAGATAAAGTAATAATGACATAACAGCTACCCTTACCCTTAAGTTTTGACTGTGTTGGCATGTTTTATTTCATAAAGCTGGATAAACGAGCATTTGTTACATTTTTGTTTTATATCTTTCTGCATGACTTAAGATGTTGAATTTTTAAAAAAGACCTTTAAAAGGAAAATAAAGAGAAATGGCCTCTAGCCAGACCAATATTTTGTGTCTTGCACTGAAACAAACTAGGACCTTCACAAATTGTCTTAATGAAAAATTAGCATCTTATTCACAAATTTCCTACTTTTTCAGAATAGCATTTTAATTCAAAACTACTAAGAAAACATTCCTCTAGAATAGCATTTCTACACATTATGTTTTATAAGCTGTCAATTAAGTTCTACTCACATCACTGAGATGCACTGGACTATTACAGTTAAAAGTGCAGGCTCTGGAACTAGACTATCTGGACCTAAATTCATGGCTCTGCCACTTACTAACTGTGTCACCTTGGGCACACAAATCTTTCTGTGCCTTATCTTCTCTGGAGATATTAATAGCTACCTCAAGGGGTCGTTTTAAGGATAAGTTAGTGTAGTTAAAGCTCTCAGAAGAGTGCCTAGCATATTATAAGTACTTAAAAATGTTATTTTCTGTAATAATAATAGCTAACACTTATCCATTACTTTAAAACACTTCATAACTACAGAAAATGGGAAGTGCTGCAAAGAGAGTTAGGAGGAGAATCAGAACCAGGAATGTCACAGAAGCCAAAGGAAACATGTAATGGTACAGTTGTTAACAAAGAAAGATACTAAGGAAAAGTTACCAAAAAATGATTAGGTGAGTATTTATGGGCGTATGTTTTAGTGTGTATATAAATGTATAGATTTGGTGGGTGTGACAAAGCCAGACATTTGCTTTAAGAAGGATACCATGTTAATTAGTTCAAATGAAACTAGACTGACTAGTACTAAGGCTAATATTAAATAAACTCAAACAAGGAGCTACATATGAAATCATTGCTGATATATACCAGAAATTCTGTCCCTATGTTTTCCTGGATGATCCTTTAACAGCTCTACCCATTTGTATATAGGAATATGTTATAAATTGGTAGAGTGCTAAAGGCCATCTAGTCTGAAGCTTGACTCCTCTCTAGGCTAGAATAATGCTGCAAAATGTGGTTGAAAATTTGTCTCTCTGATTGGTTCTTGTTCTAATACCTCTTAGAAGGAAAGGTACTTTAAATGTTTGGTGCTTTTTATGATCTCTCACACTTTCAAATAATTTCTTCAGAAGACAAAGTATTCTTAGCTCCTTCCCTTGCTATATGTATAATACTTTTAAATGACCCACTGCCACTTATTCTCTTCTTTATACCCTCCAATTTGTATACATGACTCTTAAAATGTGACATTCAAAGTGGAATGCAAACTGTAGGTTGTTGATTCATGTCAGAGACACAAATACAATTTTATGAGTTAATGAAGTAATGAAGACTCAAATGTCAAAAATCATGGAAATAATGTTGCAGAGGCACAACAAAATCCACATTATATTTTAAATGTGCTCTTTACATTTAGGATTTCAAACAGGATATAAAATAAAAAAATTTTCACAAAATGTACCCTATGCATTTTACAATCGGTCTTGATATTAGTTTTATCTACACACACAGTTGCAAGATGAGAGAAAGAAATCCGTATTTCTTACTGTTGCTATGACAAAATTTTTAAAAACTCAACAAAGAATGATTCAAGGGCAGGGCCAGACGTTAAAAAAAAAAGTGACAAAAATCAAAAGTAAATGTGCTTTCAAACACATCACAATGCTGATTTGGGGCAGGGAGCAAGGAAAGTGTAAGTCAGTGAACATGAAAACAGACTGTTACATAATTTAGGACATGCCTCATTTGGTCTGAAAATTACTTCATAAACTAATTCTATATGTTATGATACGCAGAGAAATCATTAACTTGTCAAAGAGCACAAAAGAAAAAATATATAGAAAGGATTGGGGCTGTTACAGTCCTGGGTCTAAACAAACTGTCCCTCTGGAGTCTCAATCAAAAAGAAACATAACAATACCTGTTCTACTCCATAAGACTATTTTAAAGATCGAATGAGAGAATACATAAGAAGTTAAGTGAGAGAACAGAATATATATGGAAGCATTTTGGAAGCTGAAAAGTACTACATAAGGTATTACAACAGCATTTATGCATCAATAGTTTTACAACATTAGTAACAGGAACTTAATTTTTAGAAGTTTTATACAAGGCACATTGAATGGCCTTCAGTGTCTCTTGAAGACACTTGAAGAACTCTTGAAGAACTCTTGAGTTTCTTTAGCTTAATTACTATCAATAATCACTAATTTTATAATATTTAGTTTTATCATACCTCACACAAAATATTCAACATTTTCACTGCTGAAACATCAATTCTACCTTTGCCATTCTAAATTATTTCCTTCTAGTTTCAAGAAAGTTCGTATAAGATATTTGTGGTTAGAATGATAAGATTTCTGATAATACAGCCAATGCACATCATTATTCGTATACTGAAGGTCCTGTGTTAGGGAACAAAAAGGATACCTGAAATTAGATACCTGATCTAAATGTAACTTTTCCTTTAGCTAACCAAATCCTCATGTTCACTCCATGTTCAATGAATAACAATGTTTATAAATGCTGTAGTACCTAGTAAGCCAATAAATGGCTATTCTGAATCAAGATACTTAATTAACTTTAACACAGCCATATGAAAATGTCCCCATCAAATTGTTTTTGTGCATAATGATCATACCTCACCTTCTTCCATGTTCCTAACTCCACCTCAATTCCAAGTAATGCCCACTTTACCCATTAGTTAATATTTGCATTTTTAAAGATGGTTTATATTTTTCTCTAAATCACAATTGAGTTACTATTTAAATGTATCGATTTGAATGAAGACTTCAGCTGATTTCAGTCCTACTTCCCAAGTCACCTAATATAAAAATGTTCGATCATGAAACACAGTGTGCACACTTAACACTTGAGGGTCTGTGTGCAGTATTTTGTTTTCTTAGAGACAGGGTCTTGCTCTGTTACCCAGGCTGGAGTCCAGTGGTGTGATTATAGCTCACTACAGCCTCAAACGCTTGGGCTCAAGTGATCCTCCCACCTCAGCCTCCCGAGTGCATCACCATGCCTGCCTAATTTTTTTGTGGAGACAGGGTCTCACTATGTTACCCAGGCTGGTCCTGAACTACTTGCCTCAAGCGATCCTCCTACCTCAGCCTCCCAAAGTGCTGGAATTATAGGTGTGAGCCACTGAACCCAGCCTTGTGTGCAATGTTAATACTATCTCCTAAATCACTACATTAGTCAAAGCACCTACAAAAGCTGAAAGTAGTATGATTATACAGTCAGTCCGCACTTAATGTTGTTGATAGGTTCTTCAAAACTGACTTTAAGTGAAATGAAGTATAACAAAATCATTTCTTTTCTCACTAGTATTACAATGAAACAACTTTGAAGGAAACAACTTTATTCATTGGAAGTTTCCAAGAACCTGTGGACGTAAAGTGAGGGCTGACTATATACCTAAACATGACAAAAACAAAAACTTTACAGATTTTTGGTTGAATTTAATGTATGTGTGTGATTTAGTAAATAAATTTAGATCACTTTCATCCAAATCAATGAGACATGCACACTAAAATAGTTTCAAACATTTGGTATTCCATGGCTCCAAAATTTAAATACCAAGCAAAGGAAAACTAATTAGGAAAATTTGTAGTTTGAATATAAATAGCAAAATATTTTAATAGACTTTAATTTTAACCACATTTTAATTTATTACCTTGGTTTGTTCGGGGCAAGCTGTCGACTTGGCCGTCTAATAGACTGGTTTGGTTGTATCTTCATCGAAGTCCTGGGAGATGACCGTGCAAAAGGGTCTGGGGCTGGGGGCTTTTTAGGTATCTTTTTTACCAACCGACTAACCCACTTCTGCTGCTCTTCTGTAGAATTTGCTAATAACAATAGATTCTTTGCCGTTGAAATATCGTAATACACTATAAAGAAATATTTGAAAAAAGTTAATGTGCTTAAAATGATCTGAACATAAATAAAACTGATGGAGTAATTTACTAGTTACCTTTACAAGGTGCTATAATCTCCTCCTTTTTGTCCATGTGATCTTTATGACATTTAATATGGCAGCGACGGCACTCTAAAGCAGGAGGAGGTTTAAACATATGCCACAGTGGCTTCATACAAGCCTCACAGTTGGTTGGGAAATGATAAAGAGTAGGAATAAATTCATGTCCTTTGTGGCAAATATAATTAGATTTTTCTCCAACTGGCTCCACTGGAAATTCTTGTTCCTTCTTACTTTCTCCTTCATTGGCATACAGAATCTATAAACAGTAAAAAAAAATAAAATAAAATAAAAAAATAAATGATTCCAAACATATTTTTTATGTAGTAACCATTCTGATAGTATAGATAAAGTAAAATCAGTCTTAATTATTCAGGGAGAAGGAAATGCATTTGAAGTCAAAACCTAAGCAGGTTCTGCCTCATCAAGAGCTTCTGTAAGAGAAGACATTAGATAGTCACTTTGGTTTACATTTCGAAAGAATTGATCCTGTTCAAATGCTGTCTCCTTATTTTCTCTATATTTTACTATGCTTTAGCAACACTATCAGGCCAGCAAAAGGCAAATTTGCACTTCATAAGTGTTAGAAAGTTTTTTGAGAGACAGCGTTCAAAAACAATTGCCTAAAGAAACGTGGCGATTACGCTAATTGGTGTGTTATAATTCTTAAGAACAGAAAACTGTATGATAGCTGTAAGCACAGCCACATTTTAAACAATCTGTATTTGGAGAGTTGAGGAAGGAAAAAAAAAGAGGAAAGGATGTGTAAAATACTATGAATAAACATTACAAGCATTCAGAAAACAAGGGGCCAACTCCCAAATAGCAGACCAAGCACAATGGCTTTTATACAGAAAAACTCAATAACTAATTGTTAGATGGACTAATTTTAAAATGAAAGCAGTAAAGGGAAGTATTTGGCTTTATTTTAAATTGGAAGTAAAACAGATACCAGGTACAAAATTTAACTCTATAAGCAATTTTTTAAACTTTCTAGAGAGCTGAACACAAAATTGAAAATAGAAGGAAAAAGTTCATGCTTAAAAAACTTATAACCAACCTTAAAAACACAGCAAAGACCAGAAACATGATATAAATACACTACAGACTTTAACAATTAAAATGGAAAGCAGGATGAAGATGTATCCAAACAGAACAAAAGTCACAAAATAAAAAATCATTTTTAAATGGGACTGAAACAGAAAGGTAACCTGAAGAAGGCCAAAAAATAAAGAAATTTGATCTGTCATATCATAACTTAGGTGAAAAAAATAAAACCAACCAAACAAGCAAAAACAAAATAAAACTATGTTTACCTGGAATATCCTTGGAATTTCTTTAGCATCTGCTCTATATACATCTGTCTGTGTAACTGGTCGGACATGAAATAACTTGCTATGAAAGATTTTGAATAAAGAAATAAAATATTATCCAAGGATCAAATTATATTAATCTATACTTAAGAGTTAAAAATTAACTACTTTGACCCATGTTAGGAGCTTACCAAATATCTTATTCTATTAATTCAATCATTACTTAAGATTTTTAACAATTTCTAACTTTCATCTGTATAAAGCAAATCGCAAGAAAATGTAACAACAGTATGGTAGGAGCTATACTATATGGCTAATAAATTACATAAATTAATAAATTACATTAATTGTTACTCTTTTACCATACTTTAAAAGATGAGAAAAGATACAGCTTCTAAATATTCTAATAAAAACACTTACTCAATATCTAAAACCATGTAAGGGTTAGATTGTTCTTTATCTTGTTCACTGTCATAGAAAAGAATCTTCTTACTGCTTACAATCACATACTGTTAAAAAGGAGGAAAGGAATCAATGACTCAAGTTATTATATACCTTATTTATTGATTTTCTTTGCAAATAAATTCTATATTGGCAATAAAATCATATAAAATACCTAAGTAACTAAAAAGTACTTAATATATCTTCAGGAAAGTCTTACTTAAAATAAGTTTTCTTTGTAGATACTTTAAGCAAATGAGGGGAGAGGGTGAAGTCGAATATTTTTTGGACTTATTTAGCTTTGGGATCCAACAGCATTAGTAACCTTATCAAAAATGAACATAATAACATCAATAATTACAGTAACAGAGGAAAAGAAATAAAGGGGTCTTTTTAAAAAATCATATCCAGAGTTGTTTTCCCACTGAAACAGCAAAAGCACCAACATCAACAGGCTTATATTTTCCTAACAAAACCTGTTTTATTAACACATGAAGAAAAAAACAAGTTTTACAAAGATAAATAAAATAACATCATTCCAAATCATAAAGTATAAACAAGTTTTATGTGTCTAGAAGTTCTAGTTGTGTAAATCCAATGGTTGGAGTTACACGAAAAGCAAAACAAAACAACAAAACAAAACAAAAAACAATAAAAACCATATTCAAAAGTACCAATTACCTTTTTAACCCATCCAAATTTCTTAGTGTTGTTTCGTACAGGCAATGAAAGCCATCCTTCTAATCTTGACTCTATAAATAAAAGCACAAGATATAAGTATATATATAACAATTCTCCTTTGACAAGGAATTTAATAAAATTTTAAATGAAAGTCAAAAATCAAATAAGCCTTTCAGAATTTATCACTGTATATTATCTAGGATACAATAATAGCATAGAATCAGTAAAAACAAGTTACGTAATGCAAAACAAAATCTATGTTATATAGATATTCTATAGTTTTTATAAAGTCAAATATCCCACTGATTAAATTCATGCTTTTGCAAAATTCAGGAGAAAAGTTGCAAAAAAAAAAAAAAAAAAAAAAAAAAAACAGGCAACGGCAGCAGCTCTCAGTTGTCACTGGTCCACTAGCATTAGATTAGAATGCTTTATTTTTCCTTTAGAAGAAAGCCTAACTATAGATAAAGTGCACATCTTTGAGGAGAAAATATTTTAAATAATTGTATGTTCAGAGAAAATGGACTTTTAGAATAGGCCATAGTAAAATGTATAAATTATACAAATTTAGTTAACAAGTGACAATATAACCAAAAGATATCTAAATTCCAAAATATCTAAATCAGTAAAATTCTAGTTCAACAAAGGAAAGTGAATCCCTGGAATTTATCCTAAATGATATGTGATCAGTATCTTTCAATGAAATAAGTGAAATAGCATTTTGGGAGGTTATTCTATTAATAATAGCAAAACTAGCTATCACTTATTTAACATCTACTATGTGTCAACCGTGCTTAGATACTTTACATAAATTTTCTTTAATTCTCCCAACAACCCCACAGAACAGGAATTATACCTTTAATTTTGATGAGGAAATTGAAGTCTTGAAAGATCACACAGAGATGCCTCTTTGACATTAAATGAAGAAACTCTCTGATTTTTTAATTTAAACTAAAAGCCCTTTCAAGGTTAAAGAGCAGCCCAAATTGCTTCATATTTTTTTTTTTTTTTTAAAGAGGGGTAGAGACGGGGTCTCACAGTGCTCAGGTTGGTGTTGAACCCCTGAGCTGCAGCTATCCTCCTGCCTCGGCCTCCCAGAAAGCTAGGATTACAGGCATGAGCCTTCATATTCTTTTATAAGGCCTAGCACAATATGATCAGGTAAGCACTCAACAAAAACCTAAGAATATCCTCTGAAACAGTCTACATGTTTTTTTCTGTACTGGCACTCCTGATATTAAACTTTGTAAAGAAATTCTTCTTGGTTGAAACGGCTAAAACAAGTAGTGAAACCATGCATTCTTAAGCAATATAATGTATCGCTCCATTCTTGTTAAGTTGGCAAAATAAATGACCGATCACAATTACAATAGTAAAGCCATATGAAAATACCTGAAAAACAAATTCTTTGTTCATGCAGCAGTTTATTTTTAATTGAGTATAGAGCAACATGTTAGAGTTAGTGAATATTAGTTAATGTTATAAAAATTTTTCAAAAGGGCTAAAATCAAGGGTAGCAGGAAAAACTCTAAAGATGAAAAGACTTTCAGGATATCACCTGTACCATTAGGTTCCGTTGAAATGGGTAAGTAAGGCAAAGATTCTTCTTCTGAGTCAGAGTCAGAGTCAGAGTCAAGGAGCATGTGAGAACTGGAAGGCTTAGTGGCAATATTGAGAGAAGTAGAGGAACGCTGGTAGGTGAATGACATGGATTCCATAGTGTGTGACTGAGTGATATGAACTACACACCCAACGTAAAAGTAAGAATGCAGAAAGAAGAGAAAATAAAATGAAAGCTTAAAAAGAGAGCTACTATAATATATAATGAGTTCATTTACATAACTAAACACGTGGAGTTTTCTTTTGTATGTTTACGGAAAAGGTTTGTCAAAAACCAATAAATATAATAATTCTAAAATGATATTTGAATCCCCACTCCAAAGTGTAGGTTTTCCCTTTAACAAAAATGACAAACATTTTTCCTCCAGAGCAAAGTCAGTCACAGGACTTAAACCAATCTACTGACTTATATTAAAGACAAACAGGAGGGATGAAAGCAAATCTGTACCTGGAAACCCATCATCTGCCTCAGCATCCCCTGGTCCACTGCCTATACTGGAACTATCCAGACCAATATGCAAGGCCTGGAGCTGTGACCGTAGCTGCTCAATGTCACTGTCTTTACTGTCCAGTGTCATCTGCAGTTCAATTCGAATCTGGCTCTCTTCAGCTATTTGCTACAAGAAATTAAATTAATAAATTAAATGGATGCAATAAATCTCATAATTTTGCTTCTTGATTCAACAATAATTATTAATAGAAATGTTCTACCACTGAAATACACACAAACATGAAAATAATTCCACTTCTTAAAAAGAAGTCTTTAATCTAGAGTCCAAAAAGTATTCTTACGGCTTGCATTTCATTCAGTTCTTTCTGATACTTGATCATCTGCTGGGTCAATTTTTCGCGTTCAGATTTAAGCTCCATATGTAGCTTTCTATTCTCCTTCTCTTTTCTCCGCACATCTGTGTCACTACCACGCTTGACAGGTTCTTTTCGATTCATGATCTCAGCCAATTTATTCACAGCCTTAAAAACATAAAAATAAGTATGTAAATAAAATAAATTACATCGATGATTTCTAAGTAACTCATCAATAGCAAGTTATACAATCACTAATAATCTTCTTCCCTGTACACAGGGCTATAAAGAAACATTCCGTATCATTTAAATAATATACCTTTATTACTCATCATCTACCTCCATTCTATACTGTTAGTTTTTTACACATTTTCTGAGAACTGTAATTTTAAATATTTATAGGTTTGATCTGATGTCAGTTGCTACAACTTTTTAGTTCCAAAAGAAACTTTAACAGGCAGATCTTTCTTCCTTCATTCTAAAAGAAAATTTTGCATTGGCATCACATTAATAAAATACGCCATGTCCAACAACAGTGAAGTGTACCTAGTACCCACGCGCCTTTGTGCTGTATATACAACTGTGGGAGTTGGCAGAGGGGTGGCCAATAATCACAGGTGCCTTTTCAGACTAACCCTTTCAAGATGTCAGCAAATGGTCATTCCCTATAGTTCCTTAAAAGCAGGAAAACTTATTAAATCACAGTAAAAAATTGGGAGAGAATGTAATTCCATATGGAAAAATTAAGGAAAAATTCAGTAGACATTAAATTGGACAATATTAATCAAATCTAACTTCCTCCAACCTGGCAAAAATCAGTAATTGTAACCATTCGCAAATATTGATACATTCAATGACTATTGCTTCCAATTTGTAATGCTAGAAGAGATAAACTAAAACAAAATTCAAAATCATATTTAGATTCTATTATACATACTTGAGTTTTGAGTGTTCTTTCTGTTAACAGCTGTTTCTCAAACTGTGCTTTAATAGCTGCTGCACTTATCTCTTCATCTTTCAACCTTGACAGTTCTGAAACATGGAAAAATTTAAAAATTTTATTGATAACAATTATAGCAACTAATACTAGGCATATTAAAAATTAACTTTATTCTTTGTTAATACATACGCTCTTGAGCATCCTTCAATTTATTATTTAATTCTTCTTTCTCATTTGCAAGATTGGCAACATCACTAGTTAACGTCCTATTAGTCTCTTCAAGCTAAGAAATTAAAGTGGAAAAAAAAATCACATCCCTGTTTACAAAATTTAAGTTATAAAACAATTCAAACAGAAAACGCTGTGCAATGTTTCTGAACCTCTTGTTTTTCTAAGTATACGCATTGCTACACTTCTTGTCCTTGTGATACCTTGCCCAACTTCATCCTTGATAAAAATTTCACTAACTGTAACAGACTTCATATGCACCCCAGGAAGCCAAAAATTTGCCCTTTCCTCATAAATCCTTAGCAGGTTTTTCTAAATGAGAAACATTTAATAAAGCAAAAATAAAGGAAAACAAAGGCCTTGAATTACAATTATGAAGAATAAAATGAAAAACCTAATATTTCTTTCACAGTATTATTTTTAAATGGAAAATAAAATTTTATTGAAGAAGTTGACTTTCTTTTATATTCCTTCCAAATTCTATTTCTATTCTTCTATTCTAAAGAAGTTTTATTATAAACTGTATTCACCTTTTTCACCTATAATCATGTTTTATTACATACATCTGAAACAATATATAGTATGGTTTTATGTGATTTCCAATCATACTGTATTTATCTCTCTGTGTTTTCACTCAACACATTAAAGAATTAAATTGCTGATATATATAAAGATCTAACTAATTCATTTTAACTGACATAATTAGTTTCACCTTCTATCACATTTAATGTATCCATTCATTCGTCTACTAATAATGAATTAGTAGGGCCAGCTGGAGGTGTTCACGCCTGTAATCTCACCATTTTGGGAAGTCGAGGACGGTGGGGATCACTTGAGGCTAGGAGTCTGAGACCAGCCTGGGCAACACAGTGAGACCCCAGCTCAATAAAAAATAATTAGCCAATTGTGCTGGTGTGAGCCTATAGTCCTAGCTACTTAGGAGGCTGAGATGGGAGGATCACTTCCTGAGCCCAGGAATTTGAGGATACAGTGAGCTAAGATCATGCCACTGCACTCTAGCCTGGGTAATAAAGCAAGACCCTGTCTCTTAAAAAAAATGAGGATTTTGCTGTAACAGTTATGCTGTTAAAACTGTCATGACTGAGATTCTATAGTGTTTTTATCTTAATGTGGACTTTGTCTGGACAGTATTATATAAATATTTAAGATTTACTGGAAATTGACATACTATTTACTATACTATGCTCTGCCATACTAAATTTACACTCCCCATAGTAGTAAATAAGAATGCCTTCTTCCAGACAGTCTTCAAACACTTGGAATTGTCAGATAATGAATTTTTGTCAATGTGATGGGTATGAAATGGTCTTTCAAAGTTGTTTTATCTAGGCTTTTCTCAGAGAATAGTGAGGTTAAGAAACTACATATCTCTTTAAAATTTTTCTTTTGGCCTATTTTTCTTCTGAATTGTTTAACCTTTTCTTACTGAATTGCAGGAGTGCCACATATATTCTAGATACTAATCCCCTCTTTAATAAATATATTGCAAATTATCTCTTCCCTGTTATTTATTTATGTTGTCTTCTGTTATATGTAAGTTTTGGATTCTTTTTTTCTTTTTTTGAGATAGAGTCTCACTCTGTTGCCCAGGCTAGAGTGAGTGCCGTGGCGTCAGCCTAGCTCACAGCAACCTCAAACTCCTGGGCTCAAACAATCCTTCTGCCTCAGCCTCCCAAGTAGCTAGGACCACAGGCATGCACCACCATGCCCGGCTAATTTTTTCTATATGTTTTTAGTTGGCCAATTAATTTCTTTCTATTTATAGTAGAGAAGAGGTCTCGCTCTTGCTCAGGCTGGTCTCGAACTCCTGACCTTGAGCAATCCATCCGCCTCGGCCTTCCAGAGTGCTAGGATTACAGGCGTGAGCCACCGCGCCCGGACTAGTTTTGGATTCTAATAGCTTAAAATTTTCATTTTTCATATTTAGGTCCTTAAGATAGCTAGAATTGACTTTTATGTGTGGTATGGTAGGATTTTAATTTTATTCCTTTCCACATAAAAATACAGTTTTTCTAAAAACCATTTATTAAATCTGTATCCTTTCCCACTGATTTGCATACTGCCACTTCCCGTATGTGTCAGAATTTCCTGTATGTGTCAGAATCTATTTCTAGCTTCCCTATTCATTTCTACTAAACAGGATTAAATATCCTTTTCTAATACCACACTTCTCAGTTATTGCAACATTTCAATAGGTCTGGATAGTTGACAGGGTGAACCCAACTACCTGATATTTTACTTCTCTTTGAAATTTTTATTACAATTTTTTCAATCCGCATAAAACTAAATGTCTTCATGGTAGTTTCAAGATTCTTACGAATTAAACTCTGTCTAAAGAGAAGAAAAATTCTTTTCTACTTTTGGTATTTTCCCTTTCAGTTTAGTTCTTTAACTTTGAATTTGCCAATAGGTGAAGGAAGTCACTGGAAACAGTTCTTCAGTAAGCCTCTCTCTACCAAATAACACTGAGAAGCTGATGGTTAAATGGATTAAAAATCTTGTAGGCAACACATATAATTTTTCATTTAAATCTATAACATTTTCCTAGTGATTCTAAAGAATATTTATGATATAACAATTTAATTATAATCCAAAAAAGTACTAACAATTTTACTTACAGATGCAATTGTAGCATCTTTTTCAGTAAGTTCCTGTTTGTGTCTAGCCATCATCTCTTTGATCTCCAGCTCTTTCATGATTTTCTCTTTTTCCAAATCAGAGTATTGTTCTTCAGCAATTGAACGAGCCAGCTGCTCAGAATCTGCTTTAGTCAAGGTGATCTCCAGCTGAGCAGCCAAAGAGTCCCTACATTTTAGAGATGTCTCATTTTAATGTTCAGTTTTCATTATGAAGTCAAAGTTTTTACCTAATTCACCAACAAATTTTTATTCATCAACAAATTTTTGTTTAGTGAATACCAGGCACTGTCCTAGGAGCAGAGTATATAGCTGTGAACAAAAGAGACAGGGTCTTGTCCTTACCTTTCATCCTGTAATTCTTGTTTTTTTTGCTGTAATTCTTTACAAAGTTTGGTCTTTTCTTCACAATCTTCTTTAAGTTCCCGAACTTGTGTTTTATAGAGGGTCTAAATAACAAAACAGAATAGAAATTTATAGCATCACCATCAGGAATATTATTTCTACATTCGAAACCTATCCAGACAAAAAAGGGAAATATACAAATATTTTCTTAATATTGAGCCCCTGAGTAAATTAACAGTTTAATGAGCTGTCCTATTTTCTGGACATCAGCTGATTAATAAAAGTTCAGTTAATAATTTAGAGGTGTGATTTATGACTGGCTATCATAGTGGTTATTTCTTATTGCATGGCAGAGATAGGTAGGATGAATAAGGAGGCAAGGAAAAATATTACTAATTTAAACAAGAAAATTTTGTTGGCTTAAATCAATGAAACAAAGGTGACAATTTCTACTTCATACTTTAAAACTGATCTTTAAGAAGTACAAAGGTTAAAATGACAATTTTATTTATTATGAAAATATATTCCTCCTCAAAAAGCAATGCTTTTAATCAGCGTCACAGGGCATGGTATGTGCTTAGGATTATTTTTCTAGCAATGATAATGGATTTTTGCTAAACAATCTACAATTCTTTTGCCCCAGTTGCTCTTTTTTTTTTGAGACAGAGTCTCACTCTGTTGCCCAGGCTAGAGTGAGTGCCATGGTGTCAGCCTAGCTCACAGCAACCTCAAACTCCTGGGCTCAAGCAATCCTTCTGCCTCAGCCTCCC